>JAUCMX010000014.1:743262-790762 GCA_033459395.1 Hemibagrus guttatus | reverse complement strand
AATTGAGACAGACACACACAGACACACACACACACACAGACACACACACACACACACACACACACACACACACACACACACACACATTGTCTGGTTTATCACAGCTAGGGGTGTAATTTCCATCGGGGACAGGGGGGACATGTCCCCTCACTTTCAAATTCGTTTGTTAGGATTTTTTGACCGCACACCGTCATCGCCACGGAGGAGCAGGACACAGAGAGTCTGCCTCTGTTGATGCGCGCGTCCGTGTCCAGGAACGTCGCGTGCACGCTGTAAAACTAGCTCAGTGACAGGTGTAATGAACAGGTATGGTGGGTGTGGCACAGACAGCGATGAAACACCAGAAGCAGCAACAGATGACTTTAATGTCTTCGTGGATGAAGAGAAAGAAAGGATGTGAGTCGGTTGATTCAGTAAATTAGCTCAGGTCAGGATCGTTATATCCGTCTACACCTGTTGATGTTAGCCTAACGTTGACTGAGCGAATGTTAACATGCACTGTTGTTGCTAGGCAACTTCAGACTGCGAAATATTTACCGTAGATTAGGAGATTCTGTGTAGCATGAAAACAAGTTGACTTTAAACCACGCATTTTCTGTCAGCGATGTATGACCAGCAGACTCTGGACACTAGCTTAATGTTCGACTCAATCTGATCATAACTCAGGTGTTTTCATATCAGAGGACAGGTGAGGTGGACAGTTAGGATACACGGAGAGATGGGATTGGATGGAGAGATGGATGACAATGAAGAAGGTTCTTTATATTGAAGTTAATTTTTTATGTTTGTGAGATTGTGTGAGCATCTTGCATCACACACACACACACACACACACACACACACACACAGTTGATAAACACTTTCTGTTCTGCGCTTTGGGGGATGTGTCTGACAAACGTCCTACAAGTGCTTTATTTTACATTTTCAGGTACAGCGGTTAGTTTGAAATAAAAGTTTGGAAATTGAATAAAAGAAGTGCTATAGATAAATGTAACTCTAACTGGATAAAAACAGAGCTGAAGGTGTAAAGCTGTGATGTGAGAGGAATAACACACTCAGATACCAGACATGACGGGAAAATAATCAGCGCTGATGTGTTAGAGGGAAATAAAAATAAAGACTTTTTTTTAAACTACTTTTATTAAATACCACCATAATATAATATAATATAATATAATATAATAACATTTTTCCTGAATCTTTCCCGCTCATACTCAACTCTATCGCCTCACATTCTAATTGTTCCCCTCTTTTTTCCAGAGAAAGAAAGGAATGCGAGTTATTTGTAGTCGTTTGTATGAAAACACAGACGAGGGCCATTTCTGAGAGAGAGAGAGAGAGAGAGAGAGAGAGAGAGAGAGAGAGGTTGTGGAAAAAAGTGAGATGTAGAATAAAAATAAAGAAATGCATGGAGGTAAAAGTCAGGGATGACACCTACAGACTAAAGCAGAAAGAGACAGAAATAAAAAGATTAAAGGAATAAAAGTACATCACTGATCTGGATTTAAACTGATTAAAATGAAACCTGCAGACTCTGCTCCCAGTTCATCACCAGTCTGAATTAAAACTTTTAAATCTCCCAAAAATGGAGAGTGTCGAGAGCTGGTGTTACAGAGCTCGAGTTACAGAGCTCGAGTTAGAGCTCGAGTTACAGAGCTCGAGTTACAGAGCTCGAGTTACAGAGCTCGAGTTACAGAGCTCGAGTTACAGAGCTCGAGTTACAGAGCTCGAGTTACAGAGCTCGAGTTACAGAGCTCGTGTTACAGAGCTCGAGTTACAGAGCTCGAGTTACAGAGCTCGAGTTACAGAGCTCGAGTTACAGAGCTGGTGTTACAGAGCGACTCAGACTGTTACTGAGGATAAAGAAACCCATGCTGTAGATTCATTCTACGGTTAACACTCATATTAATGACAACGTGTAAAGAGAAAGAGAATGAAATAAGGAGAGAAATAAAGAAATAAAGTGAGGGATGAAAGAAACAGGAAGTCCACTGAGATGAATATAAAGAACAGAAGAGAAATAAAAGAGGAAATGATGAGATGGGGATTCGGATGATGACGTCCCTCAGAGTAAACGGAGGAACCTTCTGAAGTGGCTTTAAGGCCTTTTACACTCGACTCCGGTTCCTCAAAATGTTAGTGCATATCAGCAGTGTGGTCAGTTCTGGAGAGGTCACTCCCATAATCCTTCACTCCACATCCTGAGTCAGGGGCTTTGACCAAAAAATCAGCCGGAGGGGAAATTCCACATCCCACCATCGCCGGACTGGGTTCTGGAGCTGGACTCTCCATTTATAGCAATAAACAGTGTGTGTGTGTGTGTGTGTGTGAGAGAGAGAGAGAGATGAAGCAGAGTTTATTTTGATTATTTTCCTGTAACAGAACGTCCCAGAGTATTTACTCCTCTCACACCACAGCAACTTACCAACTTTTACAATCTTTAATTCGTTAAAGAGCGATGCATCAAATTTATCCATTTCTAGTTACAGTTAATTCAACTTATTTCTCTCTTTATTCTCTCTCTCTTCAGCTATAAACACTCGTCCACTCAGCAGTCTCTCTTTATTCTCTCTCTTCAAGTTAATAAGAGAAAAATCTCAGCTGTTCATGTTACTGAGAAACACAAAGAAGTGTAAACTCCTCTGTCCTGAAGATGTGGAGAACATCAAGTTCCAGCTTCACCTCTGACTGATACACAGCACTGACACTGGAAACTCCTTACACACGTCACACAGCACTGACACTGGAGACTCCTTCACTACATCATACACTGTCTCCTTTTACTCCTATTCACTCACACTCACACACACACACACACACACACACAATACAGAAACTAAAATGTTTAATTATCAGTGGAGCATCAGCTGTACACGTGCCTGTGAATGAGCCGTTA
The DNA here is from genome assembly GCA_033459395.1 of Hemibagrus guttatus. NCBI lineage: Eukaryota > Metazoa > Chordata > Actinopteri > Siluriformes > Bagridae > Hemibagrus > Hemibagrus guttatus. Next base: position 787,866 of record JAUCMX010000014.1, on the reverse strand, counting down.
CTATAGAAAGTCTAAGGTATTAGAATGAGTGCATTAATATAAAGCTGTGATGTGTGAGAGACAGAGAGAGAGAGAGAGAGAGAGAGAGAGAGAGAGAGAGAGAGATCAGTTTCTCTTTTCAAACTCTGAAGTCTGATAAATAAACAGCCAAGAGCAGTGACCCTGTGTGTGTGAGATCTTCAAACTACTTCCAGATGTATACACACAGACCGACAGACACACACACACACACACCTCTCAGTACAGTGTTCTGTAGATGTAGTGTGGCAGTCAGTGAGATGTAGTTTTTTTATATAGTACTAATACTAAGTAGCTGGTTTAAAAATAATAATAACAATAATAATAATCATAATAATAATCATGATTCCGAGAAACAAGGTGAAAGTGAATTTCACATTACAGAAGGATTGGTTTCAGATTGTGACGTGATGATATGGTGATGAGTCTGCAGGAAGGAAGCGGCACAAGTCTCTGCTTCTTCACACAGTAAATTTAGACATCTGGAAACATGGTGAAAGGAAGTGAAACCAGGACGTGACGCTCACGCTGCCTGGAAATCATCTCTTATAAACACTAATTTGATTTTATAGAAATAGTCGTTATGTTTACAGACAGATCAGATGACTCCTGAATAAAACACCTCACTCCTTTGGTTATTAAAGGCGATGTGTTTATCTGATTGAACAAGGATTTGACTCTTTAAGCTGAACGCTGAGATCCAAGTGACTCATCAGCGTGAAATGATGACGTGTGTTTTAAACTTTAATTTCAGCCATAAATCAGGCAAAGCCGCTGATAAAATATCGCAAATTTTGTCCAGTTTAGGAAGAAAATAGCCCTGAGTCATTTAGGAACCAAAAGAATCGACTTTTATTGGTCAAGCCAAATGATATGACTCACTAAAAAAAAAAAAGAGCTGGAATTTCTATCACTAAACATCTCAAACAAAAAATCTGGACATCAGACCGCTGTTCCATGCAGTGATGCAAGCAACCAAGTGACATTCTGACCAATCCCAGACAAGGGGCGGTCCCAACTAAGGCAGAAGATTTACTCATGGTTTCAGAATGGTGGCAACACAGAGCTGTTATATGAGGAGGAGGAGGAGGAGGAGGAGGACTGATCTCATCATCAAGTCATCATATCAACTCTCACCTATGTAAGAACGTATGATAAAATATCTGTACCTGGCAGAAAGGGGATGATCCTGCGTTTGGGATCCTTCTGTCCTCCTTCCACAGGGAACTTATCCAGAAGCTCCATCTGAAAACAGGAATAAAAAGAGTTTATCAAATTCTACAGGAATAAACTTCCATCTCTTTGTCCTGTAGTGGAACATTTCAGAACCCGGTTCTCCTCGGAGTGACAGGTTCGGCACTCATTAGTGTTCCTGCTAGAACATCTGGAATTTTAAGAAGCTATATAAAGCACAGGATAGAGATCTAATTAGATCATTTAAATCCATTTCTAATTAAAAATAAACAGAACCGTGAACTGAACTTAATGAAATTGAACAAAAGAATTATTGTAACAAAAAATCAAAAATAAAATCTGAGGAATATTTTAAAGAGAAGCAACATGTTGATGACGGTGACATCACTAAAACCACATGCCCTCATGACACACACACACCTTTTGTGTGCGATTTCAACACTACTCTGTTTTCCAGTAAAGCAGCGTGAACTCATCCTCATGATCCGCACCGAGCACTAAACAGGAAGTGCTTCATCATCGTTTTGCATCACGCAGGAAAAACCTTGGCACATCTGGATTTGGTTACAGCTGTAAAAGCACCACGTTCTGCAGATTTACGCCACTGCTTCGGTACACACCTCCTCCAGCTTACTGCCGCATCCAAATTTATTCCATTTATGTTTATTTCTTCGTTCACGGGCCGCTTTTCTCCAGAGTGACTCAGTGGAGTTAGTTTCCTCTAACAGACAGAAGTGCTTTAATCCCCTGCCATCACACTGATCCACCAACAACGTCCAGAAATTATTTATTAGAAACAACGTCATGCCTTTCTTTTTATCCTTTATAGTTACTTTAATAGTTAAGTTAATATGACCAAAAATAATAAACATCAGGTGTTGTGTTAGCGTATGTCCTTCAGGAAGCATGTTTTAAATATTTTCCTTCCTTCCTTTTTTTCCCCCCTTTTTAGTCCTTTAATCTTTTATCTCTAATGTGACGTCATCAATGCGGTACAGTGTGAAAAGGTCTGTGAGGTTTTTAAAGGAAATAAAATCAGATATGTATCGAGATCCAACTTGAGTTCAAATCAAACTGGAGAAGACGCAGAGGAGAAACGTCTTCATGACGTTCTCCTTGTGCTCTTCCAGGAGATGATAAACGACGGGGTCGACCTCCCCCCCAGTGCTCATCGCTCTCCCGCCGTCTCCAGCTCTCTGCTTGGGACCTGAGCAGCTCGAGAAGGTCTTCAGGGAGATTTTGCTCAGATTTTCTCTCCTACGTCTGCTCCGATATCTGTTTAAAGCTCCTCAGCTCGGCCGTTCGGGTTACATGGTGCTGAATCAGCGCATAGCAGAGAGACAGGAAACACTCGTCTGTAACACGCTCGCACATGTTTTTCCCTCCGCAGGGTTCAGTGCTCAGCGTTTACACCACCCACATGGACACGGGTCCAGACGCTGGAGCACTGAGACTGGAGACTCCATCCATAAATGTTAAACATCATCTTACTTTCATATCTGTTTTAACTATTTAACTTTTTTTTAATTTTTTTTTTAAATTATTAAACTGTTCATTAATAATTATTAGTTTAAGGATATAGTTAATAGCTAGAATATAATTAATAATAAATTGATAAACAACGAAAGACAGTAATATTAATTTTTATTATTACTTTTTTTCCAGAATTACATTCCAAATAACTCCACAGAAACCGTTCCAGGATTTTCCTTTCTTTCTTTTTTTTTTTATTTTTTATACTCGCCATGGAAACGTTGCGTTATTACCATGACAACACTTTACCCATGTGACCGGTCTGATCTGTTGTTTATTAAAAACAAAATGAAATCAGATGAAATTGTCTGATCTGAACTCTGAGTGCTTCCATGTGTCGATTTATTATAGTGAGAGTGTGTATATGGGGAGAGAGAGAGAGAGAGAGAGAGAGAGAGAGAGAGAGAGAGAGAGAGAAAGGAGACAGTGTGAGGGGTGTGTGTATGTATGTGTGTGAGAGAGAGAGAGAGAGAGAGAGAGTGTGTGTGTGAATGAGAGTGAGAGGAGACAGTGTGTGTGTGTGTGGTGTTGTGAGATGGCTTTTCCATGTGCCCTAGAAAATGTCCACCATCTGAAATAATCATTTGTGTGGACTCCACCGCGAGGAACTTCTTCCTGATGGACGTTAACATCATGAAACCAGGAGAAGATGGGATTGTTGGAATGGTTCCGGAGCGCTGCCCGCTGCCCGGACACTGTCCCAACATCTCTGGCATGCAGCGTTTGTGTTGAACAATGCGGTGGTGAGTCAGGGAGTGGATCTGCAGTAAATAATGTCACTATGTGACCGCAGCAACGGAGTGACCTTTACCAGACTGCATGCAGTGGGCGGAGTTTATGCAAATCCTCATCAGGAGACTCCCACATAACATCCTTAATGGTTCAGTCCAGAGAGGACATATTCTGCTCATGGATGATGAAATTTTTCCTTTTCTAGATGCTCAGCCTCTGTCCACGGCCTGCAAACCGGGTCAGCTACACGTGTCACGTGACTGCGTGTAATAACGCTGCATAAGGGCTCTACAGCTCACGTGAGCATAACGATTACTGCGTCTGGAATTTCTAATTTTAGACGATAAAAAAAAGTTATGAGGATTTTATAATCGAGATCATATGATCATAATGTCAAAGCATGTTTTCTGAGATTTTTTTTTAATTTCCTATGAACTTTCTTTAAACAAATTAAAAATTGACATAATGCAAAAGTGTAATCCAATTCATTTACTTATTTATTTTTGTGTCATGATGCACCTTCCAATAATTAACTTGGTTTCTAAAGGTCGAGGGGTTGAAGGTGTTCATGGTTTTTGTGTTATATCAGAAATGTCGTGAGTGTAAATTAGTTTGTTTTTGTTGTTGTTGGAGAGCTGAGGTGGATCTGAAGACGTCTTTATTTCCGGCGGAACTTGAATGTTGCTATCAAAGACAGCTCTAACAGCTTTTCAGCACATTTCAGAGGCAGAAAAATCTTCTTTATTAAATATTCTACAACGTTTATTCTACAAAAACCTTCTCCTGTGTGGTGATGCAAACACCACATGCCTATATTTAAACCATTAACCTCAAACTGTTCCAAAAGTAGAACCACATCAGGAAGTGTGTGACCTGAGCGTGTGGCCAGAAGAGTTAATAATCACCTGAAGATCGAAGAACTTGCTGTAACGCCTGAAGATGACCTCGGTGCTGCCATCAGACCATGACACCTTGATGATGTAAACCTGCAGAGTGGAAAAAAAAGTTTATAACTGCAAATCAGTGTTTTACACACTTACACACACACACACACACACACACACACACACACACGTATATTCAGATTCACTGCTGAGAATATCGTTCATCTGCTCCTTCACCAAATCCTCTGTTCATTCCTTCCTTCATTTTTTCAATTCATTCTTTCATTCATTCAATCCCTTCTTTCATGACTTCATTCTTTTATTTGCTCCCTTTTTCGTTGCTTTATTCATTGGTGTCGGAGTCGTATCGAATGGTGTCGGAGTCATATCAAGTCGTGTCGGAGTCATATCGGTGTCTGAGTTGTATCGGTGTCGGAGTCATATCAAGTCGTGTCGGAGTCATATCGAATGGTGTCGGAGTCATATCGGTGTCTGAGTCATGTCGGAGTCGTATCAAGTCGTGTCGGAGTCATATCGAATGGTGTCGGAGTCATATCGGTGTCTGAGTCATGTCGGAGTCGTATCAAGTCGTGTCGGAGTCATATCGGTGTCGGAGTCGTATCGGTGTTCAGATGATGTGACAATGTTGGGTTTGTTTGAAATCTGAAACTTCACTGGAAATTAAGTTCTGGTTTTATGACGTTACATTTTAATCACGACACAAACACATGACCTTACACTGTCTCTCACAAAGATAGACAGACAGAAATACAGACAAATGCAAAAGACAGAGAGACCAATTAACAGAGAGAGACAAAGACAGACAGACAGAAAGAGAGACAGACAGAGATAGATATATAAACAGGGAAAAATACAGAGCCAGAAAGATGGACAAATAGAAAGTCAGACATATAAACAAAGAGAGATAGATACAGACAGCTAGAGACATGCAGAAACAGACAGATGGACAGACAGATAAGTAGAGATAGGCAGACAGAAAATAAAATGTTTCTGAAACTGTAGGACGTGAACCCAGTTCCTAAGATGTTATAAAAGCATGACGTTCACACCGCGCTGTGTGTGTGTGGGGGGGCATATTTGTAGACTGCTGTGGTGATGAACATCCTGTTGTGTGTGTGTGTGTGTTCTTATTTTGGACGGAGGGATGAAAGGTGGACAACAGAGAAATGAGATGAAAGGAGGATATGACACACAAAGGAATGAAAGAATAGACAGACACAAGACACAACCAGATACACACACACACACACACACACACACACACACACACACACACACACACACACACAGAGAGAGAGACTAATAGACAGCCAACAATAAGCAGACAGACAGACAGGCAGGCAGACAGGGAGACAGACAGACAAGGCAGACAGACAGATGAAGCTAAGGCTGTAAAACTGCCCCAACGCTTTAAAAATGAGAGTAAAAGCCTTGAGACGAGCGAGCCGGAGGAGAACCGGACCACACGCTTCATTCCAAATTCCACTTCCTCCAGTACTGTCCTGCCAAAAAGTTTTCTTTTTTCTCTCCAAAGTCAGAAATCTCTTTTCAGTGTTAAACTGTAGAGTTTTATTAGCATGGTAGCATCAGCACATGTGAGCAGTGACCAGAAGGATGGAACTGAGAAACACTGAGGTGATCCCGAGACCATCATCATCATCATCATCATCATCATCATCATCACCATCACCATCCCTCCCCCCCCAAGTTTAATGTTTTGTAGCAACTGATTGGACCCTGTACCCTGACTCAGCAGTGTGAGTGTAACAACAATAAAGGAATGTTTTAACGGTGTGAGTGCTGGACTTCGTGTAAGAAGAAGAAATACTCAAAAACACAACTTAGCACCAGCCCTATACACGGCACAGTACTGCAGATAAAACACTTACACATATCTAATCAGTATTGTTCTGACACACATCACAGGAGACGGTGAATTAATTAACTTTATATATATATATATATATATATATATATAAATATAAAAACACATCTAAAAGTATATAAGACCGTTAAACGTATTGAACGCTTGTGTCGGAGCGCCAGTGAACGCTGCATGAAGAAAAGGCTTGTAATCTGATCCTCTGTGAGGAAACTCCTCACTGCTCTTTGTTCACTTTAAAGCCCTCAAAACTCGACTTTTTACACAAAATACACACAGAAAACGCTCGGACGTGTAAAAACAGACAGAGTTACACAAGACTTACATAGTGTTTACTGGGACTTCTTCTCTTTTGGACGTCCTGGACTGTGACGTCCTGCACAGTGCGCCGCGGCATGTTGGCGTCGAGAAGAAGAAGGAAAAAATCTTCTACACTGTTTTGAAGGATTAAATGAACAAAAAGTCACAGACAGATCCAAAGGTGTGTAAGTTCTAGCGGATTGAGGCGTGTCATCCGTCTGAGAGACAGAGAGAGAGAGAGAGAGTGTGTGTGTGTGTGTGTGTGTGTGTGTTGGAAGTCCACGTAGGACTGAACGCAGCGTTTTTCTCCTGAACTTCCAGGAGCTTCACCTCACAGCGCTGCTTCGCCTTAAAGGGACCACACGCTTTCTTTCCCCTTCTTCTTAATTAAAAACACAACACGCGCACAGTAATGACGTCATGCGCAACGCCCATTGTTTTCAACTTAATGATTCAGCGATCAGTGACAAAAGAGAGAAAAAAATACAATCACACATCTAACGACTTTAAAAATTACAGCAACCAGTAATACCCAGTAGAACCCAGTAACCCTACTGACCACTCCAAAGTCCAGAGACTGTGACTTTTGAATTAGATTAGATTCCACTTTATTGTCATTGCGCATGCGTACAAGGCAACGGATGCAGTTAGCATCTAATTAGAAGTGCAAAGCAGAAGTGAAATATAAACAGATCACTGTTTACTTGCGTGTGTGTGTGTGTGTGTGTGTGTGTGAAGCGGCGTAACATTCTTCATTACAAATATTGATGACTCATCTTGTACTTGTCGTCTGTCCAATTAAATGCTCTCTAGAACGGCGATGCCCCACCCACAGGGGCGTGTCTTGCTCTAACTCAAGAGAGAATAAATGTTTGGAAGAGGGAGGTGTTTGTGTGTTTTGCTAACTTTGGACTGAAATGTTAAACACTTCCTCATACTGACAGAGCGACATGTCTTTATACGACATCAGTGTTTTCATCACCTTATATACAACTCAGACACGTCGTCATGGTGACGCCCTGTGGCGCTGGTGCTGACCTCGTCGTCCTGGTTAAACTGTCCTTTTTGTTTGTTCTCTTGTTCTACAGAAGTCTTTTTTTTTTTTTTTTTTTTTTTTTTTTTTTTTTACTCCTTTTACATCATCATGAACTGACTTCACCTCTAAACTACAGAATGTACCAGAAACTCTCAAAATGCTGAACTAAAACATCCAAACACACCCGACAGTGTGTGTGTGTGTGTGTGTGTGTGTGTGTGTGTGTTAGGGAGTTTCCCAACAAGTGGAAAAGTCTAGATTTGACATCATTTAATTTGAAGGGTGTAGATTTCCCAAGATGAAGTGTCTATAACCAAGCAGATGGATTTGAGAAACTTTTAAACTACCATCAAAATTCCTCTAAACTGTTTATTCCTCTAAACACAAAGTATTTAAAATAAATGAACTAAAAGTTATATGACCTTAATATATAAAAATTAAGAATAAAAATCAATATTTTCGGTATTTTCCCTAACCCGTCATTTCTGTGCAGTACTGGAAATAAAACTTCATAATGGTCAGTACATTTAATAAAAATGTCTATAAACCAACGGTGACTTACATCAGAAATAAATTTAATCCATTTATTTTAGAATTCATAAAATCATGAATCATTCTCTTTAGAAGTCTTTATCTTCTATCTATAATCTATAACCTATAATCATATGAATCAGTTCAATCAGATCTGAGTGTTTATAATTTGAAGGTAAAAACAATATCCTAATATTTACAACGCAGAAAATTAAACAGCAGATAAACTTCACAACACCACCACCTACAGGCAGCTCGGTGTATTACAGCCTCATCACTGCTGTGGAAAAGACTTTCATTCAGTTTATTGTTCAAATCATTTTTAGACAGTTTATTTCTCGTGGTATTATATTAACCCTCACACTTTATTTCTTTAACAGATTTTATCCAATATAAATATTAATTGTGTAAATATTAGACAATAATATAAACTGCATTCATTTAACATTGTCATGATGGGAATATTTTGCAGATTGGTGAAAAAAAAGCAAATAAATCAATTTTAGAATTTAAACAAAATGAGAGGAAAATCCTAGTTTAAATACTTTTTAAATCCACTTAAAATTGAGCTCGATTACATCAGATGCAGATGTTTCCAGCAGTCATGGATAGTAACAGAGCCTCTGCTGTGATGACCTCTCTTCTGGACGGCAGAAGGTTCCTCAGAAGAGCTCACCTAAGATCAGGAACATGGACAGGATCAACATTTCTGTGAGATCCATAACACAGTCATGTGACTCTGGGGGCAGACACAAGCTATCTGAGGGGCAGAGGTGAAAAAACATTAGAAGAACCCCCTGGATTGCAAGAAACAAGATTGCAACGCAACGGTGGAATTCTGTAGTGTTGTGCTGCCATCTTGTGGTAGTCTGTTGTATTGCGCCTGAAAATATCAAATAAAATCTTCTCTCTCTCTCTCTCTCTCTCTCTCTCTCTCTCTCTCTCTCTCTCTCTCTGTCTTTCTGAAGTGTAGTTCATATCTTAAACGGATCATACGTTATTTAAGGTTATTTAAGACATTGTACATATTAATGCAGTTACTGTAATATTCACAGTTAGTGGAACTCTAAGCATAGAGGGAAATGGAGAAGAGAGCCGGTGATGGTGCAATAAAAACAATATCTAGCACACGCTGGAATGTTGGAGATGTATTCGGCCTGTTTATACACCAGCCCAGTTTCTCTGAGAAGCCACTGAGATGTTTTCCAGACCTGACATAAACCTTCATTACAGTACATTTCACACGTGAACACATTTTAAAATATAAAAACAACTGGGGAAAAGTCACAAGAGAATATTTGTGCAAAAGTCCCGGAAATAAAACATATTAAATACATTATAAATTCAGTTCAGAATTATTAGCATATAAATATCTACAGTTTCTTAATATTAACTGTAACAGCTCATCAAATATAACCACATCAAGTCATTTAAACTGAAACATAAACAAATATGATTATTATGCAACATGAAGTTTCTGACCCACATGACTTCAAATATGAACAGAACTGATTAGAAAAACCGTTAACAGATTAGCCAAAAATGAGATCTCTAACTCATGTTAATGTTCAGGAATAAAAGGTTTATTTTTTGCTAATTCTTCAGCTCCTGAATGAAAAAGCTGCTTTTCTCCATTATTCCTGTCGTTCTGAGGTTCCTGAATAATTTACTGTATGAGTTTTTTTGGATATGCTAATAGCAAAGTGTAGCATTAGCGCTTAATGGCAGCCATTACACAGAGGTGATTAAAATTTTCCGCCTCTGAGGAGATTTCACCAGAGCCGAGGTTTTAAGGTTGAAGCAGAGGTCAGTTTGATGGTCAGACAGCAGTAAGAGATTTTCTGTACATTCTCCTACTCTGAATTCGGTCGCAGGGCTGATCAGCCTGAAATAAAGCTTTAAACTTTATGTTTTGTAAAAACTTTTTTAAGGGTTAAAAGAAAATATTTCTCTAGAGTTCACTTGTTGTCTTGAGTGAGTGGGTGAGTGAGGGAGTGAGAGAGGGAATGGGTGAGTATGTGAGGGAGTGAGTAAGTGAGGGAGTGAGAGAGGGAGTGAGAGAGGGCATGATGGAGGGAGTGAGAGAGTGAGTGAAGGAGTGTAGGAGTGAGTGAGAGAGGAAGTGAGTGAGAGAGTGGGTGAGAGTGAGTGAGAGGGGGAGTGAGTGAGAAAGGGAGTGAGTGAGGGAGTGAGAGAGGGAGTGAAGGAGTGAGGGAGTGAGGGAATGAGGGAGGGAGTGAGTGAGAGAGTAAGTGAGTGAGGGAGTGAGTGAGAAAGGGAGTGACTGAGGGCATGAGGGAGGGAGTGAGAGAGTGAGTGAGGGAGTGTAGGAGTGAGTGAGGGAGTATAGGAGTGACTGAGAGAGGGAGTGAGTGAGAGAGGGGGTGAGTGGGGGTGGGGGGGAGGGGTGAGAAAGGGAGTGACTGAGGGCATGAGGGAGGGAGTGAGGGAGTGAGTGAGAGAGGGAGTGAGTGTAGGAGTGAGTGAGAGAGGGAGTGGGTGAGAGAGGGAGTGAGTGAGTGAGTCAGAGAGGGAGTGAGTGAGAGAGGGAGTGAGAAAGGGAGTGAGTGAGTGAGAGAGGGAGTGAGAGAGGGAGTGAGTGAGTGAGTGAGAGAGTGAGTGAGAGAGTGAGTGAGAGAGGGAGTGAGTGAGAAAGGGAGTGAGTGAGGGAGTGAGAGAGTGAGGGAGTGAGTAAGGGAATGAGTGAGTGAGAGAGGGAGTGAGAGAGGGAGTGCGTTTGTGAGAGAGGGAGTGAGTGAGAGAGGAAGTGAGAGAGGGAGTGAGTGAGTGAGTGAGTGAGAAAGTGAGTGAGAGGGGGAGTGAGTGAGAAAGGGAGTGAGTGAGGGAGTGAGTAAGGGAATGAGTGAGTGAGTGAGGGAGTGAGGGAGGGAGTGAGTGAGAGAGAAAGAGTGAGAGAGAGAGGGAGAGAGAGTTAGAAAGTGGAGGATTGAGTGAATGCAGGATGAATTAAGGACCGTGGGCTCTATGACCTTGTGAAGGTCAGAAGTTAGCGATTAGCTTCCTGAACTTAAACAACTGTTCGATCCTTATTGATTGTTGCCTCTTCATGAACATTCAGCCCACACGTTGCCATGGAAACACTTATTAAGGCTCTGATAGAACTGAACTGCTTTTCACACTGTTTTAATCGAGGCTTACAGACATCAGCGTTCCTCAACAGCTTCAGTGTTAAAACCTTCCTAAAGTTCACTCTAACACCCTGACAACCACATGGAATACTACAGCAAACCCCCTAAACAACAACCCCCCAACCCAACCACATGGAATACTACAGCAACCCCCTAACAACACCCTGACAACCACATGGAATACTACAGCAACCCCCTAACAACACCCTGACAACCACATGGAATACTACAGCAACCCCCTAACAACACCCTGACAACCACATGGAATACTACAGCAACCCCCTAACAACACCCTGACAACCACATGGAATACTACAGCAACCCCCTAACAACACCCTGACAACCACCTGAGATCTCACGGCATCTTCCTAGCAATATCCCAGATTTAATCTGGAAAAGGACCTAGAAATACATTATTGAGATAAATACAGATAGCAACCACCTAGTGACTACCTGAAGCACCATGGTAACCACCCAACAACCCCTAGAAATGACCTGATATGAGGCTTAGCAACACCCTAGAAACCACCAGGAATCCACAGCAGCACCTGAGACATCTTCTGGAACTCTTCAGGGAAGTTGTTTACTGATGTTTTTAAAGCTAAGACTCACCAGAACCTAAATCATTTCTTTCTAATTGGTCAGTCACAGGATTAGCCTAGCATCTATAACAAACTAATTAGGCTTTACACAGCTGAGCGATAATGTGAATAAACAGGCGTTAATGTTCGAGTGTGAACAGCAGGTTCAGAGCAGGGAGAGGTATTTTTTTATTCCGAGACGTGCGTGAATCCCACAAACGTTTTGTCTTAGGATCTGAATTCTGGGAAAGTGCTCATTTCTGCCTGTTTCGTTGGCAGCCGTGTTTGAGCTCAGCTGGAGTGCGTTCCTGCTCTGAATCTTAAACACAGAAGAGACTCTGAGGTGGTCACAGAGCTATGACGAATAAGAGAGAGAGAGAGAGAGAGAGAGAGAGAGAGAGAGAGAGAGAGAGAGATGGCTGTGTTGTTGAGTGCTAGCATTATTTAGCATGAATAAAATCTTTATTAAAAAGCACACTGCTATCTGCATGTTTTGCTCCACGACTTTCAGCTTGCTAGTCAGCGTTAGTTAGCAATCAGTTAATAATTAGTCAGCTGTGTGTGTGTGATTGTGTGTGGGTATACGTGTGTGTGTGATTACTATTTCTGTACATTTTTCTGTTCCAGTAGCATCATCAGGAACTTCACTCAGATCTTCACTGTCTTTCTTACAGAAGTGTTTTTTAAAAAACTTATAGGATTCACTGATTCATTGATTCACTGATTCACTGATTCTGAATCGTTTTCTTCTTTTTCTTTCATTTTAACGGCTATTTTAAATTTGTTTATATTTCTTTTTCCTTTTCAATTCATATTAGATAAAAAAATTTTTAAGGTAGGCCCCATCTGATATATTAATAAAGTTATATTTATATTTCTCTCTTTGAAACTGAAAAAAAGTATGGAAAATAAAATAAAATAAAATAAAATAAAATAAAATAAAATAAAATAAAATAAAGCTTCATCCTGTACACTTATGGCACTCTGGTATGTGTCTCAGAGGAGGAAACATTAAAAGAAACAAGGATCAGGAAAAGGAGGAATAATAAAAGGTTGTTTGAATTGTCTGAACATAAAAATATAACAACATTGTAATGATAAAAATGTAATAAAAGTGTAATAAAAGCTGATCAATAAAACTCCTGGTGAACGTCCCATGATGTTCAGCATCATAAAGTCAGGTTAGGATCCGAAATATGGCACTTTAAAAAGTGTGTGTGTGTGTGTGTGTGTTTGTGTGTGTGTGTGTGTGTGTGTAAGCCACGTGTTTCCTAGCAACAGTCCACTGTGTGTTTCTCTCCCTGCTTTTCAGAACCGCAGTAATGCAGCACTGAGACGTGAAATTCATGCGGATGGTGAAAGGCACCTTTCATACGCAGACACGGCCAAGTGCGACACGACTTCAGCCTTACAGACTAAACAGAGAAGTGTGTGTGTGTGTGTGTGTGTGTGTGTGTGTGTGTTAGCTCTAAAAGCCCAGACAGTTGAGTGTGTTGCATCACTTGTTGTTCCAGTCGGGGTGGTGGTGTTAAACATCAGTAAGCGTCACATCTACACAGCCTCTGCTCCAGAGCTTCTGTGATGAGGTTCTGTTATAGATAATTAATCAACAGCTTCTGACCAATCAGAGTCCAGAACCCAGCAGCATATAATGTAGTATATAATGAATTAAAGTGCGCTGGATGGTTACCTTTATTTCTTGTTCTCATGAATATCAGTTATATTTAATATCAATATCTGAAAACTTCCTGTCTAAGCGGAAGTGCCACAATAATGAAACAAACACACAAACAACAAACAAACAAATAAACAAATAGACAAATAATCTCTTCGATATCATTCAGTGTCCTGTTATAATCCGCCACCAGAGGGCGCTGTGGCTTACACAATGTGCTCTAATATCACCTTAATCATGTCCTGTACAGTGTAATGTTGTGTAATGTTGTGTAATGTTGTGTAATGCTGTGTAATGTTGTGTAATGCAGTGTAATGCAATGTAATGTTGTGTAATGTTGTGTAATGCTGTGTAATGTTGTGTAATGCAGTGTAATGCAGTGTAATGCTGTGTAATGTTGTGTAATGTTGTGTAATGCAGTGTAATGCAGTGTAATGTTGTGTTATGTTGTGTAATGCAGTGTAATGCAGTGTAATGTTGTGTAATGTTGTATAATGTTGTGTAATGTTGTGTAATGTAGTGTAATGTTGTGTAATGTTGTGTAATGCAGTGTAATGTTGTGTTATGTTGTGTAATGTTGTGTAATGCAGTGTAATGCAGTGTAATGTTGTGTTATGTTGTATAATGCAGTGTAATGTTGTGTAATGTTGTATAATGTTGTGTAATGTTGTGTAATGCAGTATAAAGTTGTGTAATGTTGTGTAATGCAGTGTAATGTTGTGTAATGTTGTGTAATGCAGTGTAATGTTGTGTAATGTTGTGTTATGCAGTGTAATGTTGTGTAATGTTGTGTTATGTTGTGTAATGCAGTGTAATGCAGTGTAATGTTGTGTTATGTTGTGTAATGCAGTGTAATGCAGTGTAATGTTGTGTAATGTTGTATAATGTTGTGTAATGTTGTGTAATGTAGTGTAATGTTGTGTAATGTTGTGTAATGCAGTGTAATGTTGTGTTATGTTGTGTAATGTTGTGTAATGCAGTGTAATGCAGTGTAATGTTGTGTTATGTTGTATAATGCAGTGTAATGTTGTGTAATGTTGTATAATGTTGTGTAATGTTGTGTAATGCAGTATAAAGTTGTGTAATGTTGTGTAATGCAGTGTAATGTTGTGTAATGTTGTGTAATGCAGTGTAATGTTGTGTAATGTTGTGTTATGCAGTGTAATGTTGTGTAATGTTGTGTTATGTTGTGTAATGCAGTGTAATGCAGTGTAATGCAGTGTAATGTTGTGTTATGTTGTGTAATGCAATGTAATGTTGTGTAATATTGTATAATGTTGTGTAATGTTGTGTAATGCAGTATAAAGTTGTGTAATGTTGTGTAATGCATTGTAATGTTGTGTAATGTTGTGTAATGCAGTGTAATGTTGTGTAATGTTGTGTAATGTTGTGTAATGCGGTGTAATGCAGTGTAATGTTGTATTATTTTGTGTAATGCAGTGTAATGCAGTGTAATGTTGTATAATGCAGTGTAATGTTGTGTAATGTTGTGTAATGCAGTGTAATGTTGTTTAATGTTGTGTTATGTTATGTAATGCAGTGTAATGTTGTGTAATGTTGTGTTATGCAGTGTAATGTTGTATAATGCAGTGTAATGTTGTGTAATGCAGTGTAATGTTGTATAATGCAGTGTAATGTTGTGTAATGCAGTGTAATGTTGTGTTATGCAGTGTAATGTTGTATAATGCAGTGTAATGTTGTATAATGCAGTGTAATGTTGTGTAATGTTGTGCTACATAGTGTAATGTGTAATGCAGTGTAATGTTGTGTAATGTTGTGTTACACAGTGTAATGTCCTGTAATGTTGTTTAATGCAGTGTAATGTTGTGTAATGCAGTGTAATGTTGTGTAATGTTGTGTAATGCAGTGTAATGCAGTGTAATGTTGTGTTATGTTGTGTAATGCAGTGTAATGTTGTGTAATGTTGTATAATGTTGTGTAATGCAGTATAAAGTTGTGTAATGTTGTGTAATGTTGTGTAATGCAGTGTAATGTTGTGTAATGTTGTGTAATGTTGTGCAATGCAGTGTCTTCTTCTTCTTTCGGCTTTTCCCTTCAGGGGTCGCCACAGCGAATCATCTCTCTCCACCTATCCCTATCTTCTGCATCCTCAACCCTTGCACCCACTAGCTTCATATCCTCATTAATTCCATCCATATACCTCCTCTTTGGCCTTCCTCTTTGCCTCCTGCCTGGCAGCTCCATGTCCAACATTCTCCTACCAATATACTCACTCTCCCTCCTCTGAACATGTCCAAACCATCTTAATCTGGCCTCCCTAACTTTGTCCCCCAAACGTCCAACATGAGCTGTCCCTCTGATGTACTCATTCCTAATCCTGTCCAATCTTGTCACTCCCAAAGAGAACCTCAACATCTTCAGCTCTGCTACCTCGAGCTCTGACTCCTGTCTCTTCCTCAGTGACACTGTCTCTAAACCATACAGCATGGCTGGTCTCACCACTGTCCTGTACACCTTCCCCTTGATTCTCACTGATATTTTCTGATCACACAGAACTCCTCACACCTTTCTCCACCCATTCCAACCTGCCTGCACTCGCTTCTTTACCTCTTTCCCACACTCTCCATTACTCTGGACTGTTGACCCCAAGTACTTAAACTCCTGTACCTTCTTCACCTCTTCACCCTGTAACCTTACTGTTCCACTTCCCTCCCTTTCATTCACACACATGTACTCAGTCTTACTACGACTGACCTTCATTCCTCTTCTCTCCAGCGCAAACCTCCACCTCTCCAGGTTTTCCTCCACCTGCTCCCTGCTCTCACTACAGATCACAATGTCATCTGCAAACATCATTGTCCAAGGAGACTCCTGTCTGACCTCCTCTGACAACTGGTCCATCACTATAGCAAACAGGAAGGGGCTAAGAGCCGATCCCTGATGCAGTCCCACCTCCACATTGAACTCCTCTGTCTGACCTACAGCACACCTCACCACTGTCCTGCTCCTCTCATACATGTCCTTCACCACTCTGACATACTTCTCCGCTACTCCTGACTTCCTCATACAGTACCACAGCTCTTCTCTTGGCACCCTGTCATACGCTTTCTCCAAGTCTACAAACACACAGTGCAACTCCCTCTGACCATCCCTATACTTCTCCATCAAAATTCAAAGAGAAAAAATTGCATCTGTTGTGCTCTTTCTGGGCATGAAGCCATACTGCTGCTCACAAATTTCCACTACCTTCCTTAACCTAGCTTCCACTACTCTTTCCCATACCTTCATTGTATGGCTCATCAACTTTATCCCCCTATAGTTACTGCAACTCTGCACGTCACCCTTATTCTTAAAGATCGGCACTAACACACTTCTTCTCCATTCCTCAGGCATCCTCTCACTCTCTAAAACCCTGTTGAACAAACTAGCTAAAAATTCCACTGCTGCCTCTCCCAGACACTTCCAGACCTCCACCGGGATGTCATCAGGACCAACTGCCTTCCCACTTTTCATCCTCTTCAAAGCCTTCCTGACTTCATCCTTTCTAATCTTATCTACTTTCTGTTCCACAGAGTTCACCCCTTCTACTCTTTTTTCCCTCTCATTTTCCTCATTCATCAGCTCCTCAAAGTATTCCTTCCATCTCCTCTGTACACTCTCCTCACTTGTGAGCACCCTTCCATCTCTATCCTTAATAACTCTAACTTGCTGCACATCCTTCCCATCTCGATCCCTCTGCCTAGCTAACCTGTACAAGTCCTTCTCTCCTTCTCTAGTGTCTAACCTAGTGTACAACTCTTCATATGCCTTCTGCTTGGCCTTAGACACCTCCCTCTTCACTCTGCGCTGGAACTCCTTGTATTCCTGTCTATTCTCTTCAGTCCTGTCCATGTCCCACTTCTTCTTGGCTAACCTCTTCCTCTGGATACTATCCTGAACTTCCTCATTCCACCACCAAGTCTCCTTATCTTCTTTCCTCCTTCCAGATGACACACCCAGCACCTTTCTCCCTGTCTCCCTGATCACATCTGCTGTAGTTTCCCAGTCATCTGGCAGCACTACCTGACCACCCAGAGCCTGCCTCAACTTCTGTCTAAATTCCTCACAACATTCCTCCTTTTTCAGCTTCCACCACTTGGTTTTCTTCTCTATCTTTGACCTCTTCGTCTTACAGACCATCAAAGTCATCCTACACACCACCATCCTATGCTGTCTGGCTACACTCTCTCCCACTACCACTTTACAGTCACTAATCTCTTTCAGATTGCCTCTTCTACATAGAATGTAGTCTACCTGTGTTCTCCTACCTCCACTCTTGTAAGTCACTCTATGCTCCTCCCTCTTCTGAAAATAAGTGTTAACCACACCCATGTCCATCCTCTTAGCAAAGTCCACTACCATCTGTCCTTCAAGGTTCCTTTCCTTAACTCCAAACTTGCCCATCACCGCCTCATCACCTGTGTTCCCCTCGCCAACATGTCCATTAAAATCCGCTCCTATCACCACTCTCTCACCCGTGGGAATACTCTCCATCACCTCATCTAATTCACTCCAGAATCTCTCTTTCTCCTCTAACTCACAACCTACCTGTGGGGCATAACCACTAACAACATTCAACATCACCCCTTCAATCTCTAACTTCAGACTCATCACCCTGTCTGACACTCTCTTCACCTCCAGAACATTCCTCACAAACTCCTCCTTCAGGACCACACCTACCCCATTTCTCTTACTATCCACACCATAATAAAACAGCTTGAATCCTGCTCCTATACTACGAGCCTTGCTACCCTTCCACCTGGTCTCCTGTACACACAGTATATCCACCTTCCTTCTCTCCATCATATCAGCCAGCTCTCTACCTTTCCCTGTCATAGTACCAACATTCAGAGTTCCTATTCTCAGTCCTACACTCTTACCTTTCCTCTTCTCTCTCTGTCTGCACACTCTCCTCCCTCCTCTACTTCTTCGACCAACAGTAGCCCAATTTCCACCGGCGCCCTGTAGGTCAACGGCGCCGATGGCGGTCGTTGTTAACCCGGGCCTCGACCGATCCGGTATGAAATTCAGAGTACTGACGATTCGCATGGTTAAATTTGGCAATGTTTTACGCTGGATGCCCTTCCTGACGCAACCCTCTCTATTTATCCGGGCTTGGGACCGGCACAGAAGTCACTGGACTGTGACCCCCATGGCTAGATTTGTGCAATGCAGTGTAATGTTGTGTAATGTTGTGTAATGCAGTGTAATGTTGTGTAATGTTGTGTTATGTTGTGTAATGCAGTGTAATGCAGTTTAATGTTGTGTTATGTTGTGCAATGCAGTGTAATGTTGTGTAATGTTGTATAATGTTGTGTAATGTTGTGTAATGCAGTGTAATGTTGTGTTATGTTGTGTAATGCATTGTAATGTTGTGTTATGCAGTGTAATGTTGTATAATGTAGTGTAATGTTGTGTAATGCAGTGTAATGTTGTGTTATGCAGTGTAATGTTGTGTTATGCAGTGTAATGTTGTGTAATGCAGTGTAATGTTGTGTAATGCAGTGTAATGTTGTGTAATGTTGTGTTACATAGTGTAATGTGTAATGCAGTGTAATGTTGTGTAATGTTGTGTTACACAGTGTAATGTCGTGTAATGTTGTTTAATGCAGTGTAATGTTGTGTAATGCAGTGTAATGTTGTGTAATGTTGTGTTACACAGTGTAATGTTATGTAATGTTGTGTAATGTTGTATAATGCAGTGTAATGTTGTGTAATGTTGTAATGTTGTGTAATGCAGTGTAATGTTGTGTAATATTGTGTAATGCAGTGTAATGTTGTGTAATGTTGTGTTACACAGTGTAATGTTGTGTAATGTTGTAATGTTGTGTAATGCAGTGTAATGTTGTGTAGTCTTGTGTTATGCAGTGTAATGTTGTATAATGCAGTTTAATGTTGTGTAATGTTGTGTAATGCCGTGTAATGCAGTGTAATGTTGTGTTATGTTGTGTAATGCAGTGTAATGTTGTGTAATGTTGTGTTATCTTGTGTTATGTTGTGCAATGCAGTGTAATGTTGTGTAATGTTGTGTAATGCAGTGTAATGTTGTGTAATGCTGTGTAATGTTGTGTTATGCAGTGTAATGTTGTGTAATGTTGTATAATGCAGTGTAATGTTGTGTAATGTTGTGTTACATAGTGTAATATTGTGTAATGTTGTGTTATGCAGTGTAATGTTGTGTAATGTTGTATAATGCAGTGTAATGTTGTGTAATGTTGTGTTATGTTGTGTAATGCAGTGTAATGTTGTGTAATGTTGTATAATGCAGTGTAATGTTGTGTAATGCAGTGTAATGTTGTGTAATGCAGTGTATTCATTCCTTCATTCATTGTCTTCTGCTTATCCGGAGCCGGGTCGCGGGGGCAGCAGTCTAAGCAGGGATGCCCAGACCTCCCTCTCCCCAGACACTTCCTACAGCTCTTCTGGAGGGACCCCGAGGCGTTCCCAGGCCAGCCGAGAGACATAGTCTCTCCAGCGTGTCCTGGGTCTTCCCCAGGGCCTCTTCTCGGTGGGGCATGCCCGGAACACCTCTCTAGGGAGACGTCCCAGAGGCATCCGAAACAGATGCCTGAGCCACCTCAACTGCCCCCTTTCGATGTGGAGGAGCAGCGGCTCTACTCCGAGCTCCTCCCAGGTGACAGAGCTCCTTACCCTATCTCTAAGGGAGCGCCCCGCCACCCTACGGAGGAAGCTCATTTCAGCCGCTTGTATCTGGGATCTTACCCCTTTGGTCATGACCCAGAGCTCATGACCATAGGTGAGAGTAGGAACATAGATTGACTGGTAAATCGAGAGCTTTGCCTTCCGTCTCAGCTCCTTCTTCACCACAACAGCCTGGTACATAGACCGCATTACTGCTGCCGCTGCACCGATCTGTCTGTCAATCTCATGATCCATCCTTCCCTCACTCGTGAACAAGACCCCGAGATACTTAAACTCCTCCACTTGAGGAAGGATCTCCCCTCCAACCTGGAGGGTGCAAGCCACCTTTTTCCGGTCGAGAACCATGGCCTCAGATTTGGAGGTGCTGACCCTCATCCCAGCCGCTTCACACAAAACGCCCCAGTGCATGCTGTAAGTCCAGGCTTGAAGGAGCCAACAGGACCACATCATCTGCAAAAATCAGCGATGAAATCCTGTGGTCCCCAAACCAGACTCCCTCCAGCCCCTGGCTGCGCCTAGAAATTCTGTCCATAAAAACAATGAACAGAACCGGTGACAAAGGACAGCCCTGTCGGAGTCCAACATGCACTGGGAACAGATCTGACTTACAGCTGGCAATGCAAACCAAGCTCCTGCTCCGGTTATATAGAGACCGAACAGCCCTTAACAGAGGGCCACGGACCCCGTACTCCCAGAGCACCTCCCACAGAATGCCACGAGGGACACGGTCAACAGACTTCTCCAAGTCCACAAAACACATGTGGACTGGTTGGGCAAACTCCCACGAACCCTCGAGCACCCTGTGGAGGGTATAGAGCTGGTCCAGTGTTCCACGACTAGGTCGAAAACCGCATTGCACCTCCTGTATCCGAGGTTCGACTAACGGTTGGACTCTCCTCTCCAGTACTCTGGAATAGACTTTCCCTGGGAGGCTGAGGAGTGTGATCCCCCTATAGTTGGAACACATCCTCTGGTCCCCCTTCTTAAAAAGAGGGATCACCACCCCGGTCGCCCAGTCTAGAGGCACGGTCCCTGACCACCACGCTATGTTGCAGAGATGTGTCAGCCAAGACAGCCCCACAACATCCAGAGACTTAAGGTACTCAGGGCGAATCTCATCCACCCCCGGTGCCTTGCCACCAAGGAGCTGCTGAACTACCTCAGTGACCTCAGCTTGGGTGATGAATAAATCTACCTCTGAGTCCTCGGCCTCTGGTTCCTCTACGGAAGGCGTGTCAGTGGGGTTGAGGAGATCATTGAAGTATTCCTTCCACCGTCCGACAATATCCCCAGTCGAGGCTAGCAACTCTCCACCCCCACTGTAAACAGTGTTGGCAGAGAGCTGCTTACCCCTTCTGAGGCGCCGAATGGTCTGCCAGAATTTCCCCGAGGCCGTCCGATAGTCCTTCTCCATGGCCTCACCAAACTCCTCCCAGACCCGAGTTTTTGCTTCCGAGACCACCCCGGCTGTAGTTTGCTTGGTCTGCCAGTATGCCTCAGCTGCCTCCGGAGTCCCCGCGAGCCAACCAGGCTCGATAGGACTCCTTCTTCAGCTTGACGGCATCCCTTACTTCCAGTGTCCACCACTGTGTTCGGGGATTGCTGCCGCGACTGGCACCAGAGACCTTACTGCCACAGCTCCGGATGGCTGCGTCAACAATGGAGCAGGAGAACAACCTCCCAACCTCCCTCGGGATCTGGTTGAAACTCTCCCGGAGGTGGGAGTTGAAGACCCCCCTAACAGAGGGATCAGCAAGACGTTCCCAACAGACCCTCACAGTACGTCCTGCCAAGTCTGTCCGGCATCCTCCTCCATAAGCGGATCCAACTCACCACCAGCTGGTGATCGGTTGACAGCTCCGCCCCTCTCTTCACCCGAGTGTCCAAGACATGCTGCCAAAGGTCAGATGACACGACCACAAGGTCGATCATTGATCTCCGGCCTAGGGTGTCCTGGTACCACGTTTACTGATGGGCACCCTTATGCTTGAACATGGTGTTCATTATGGACAGGCTGTGACTAGCACAGAAGTCAAGCAACAGGACACCACTCGAGTTCAGATCAGGGGGGCTGTTCCTCCCAATCACGCCCCTCCAGGTATCACTGTCATTGCCCACATGGGCGTTGAAGTCCCCCAGCAAAACTATGGAGTCCCCAGTCGGAGTACCTTCCAGCACCCTTCGCAGGGTCTCCAAGAAGGTTGGGTACTCCACACTGCCGTTCAGCCCATAAGCCGAAACAACAGTGAGACACCTATCCCCGGCCCGAAGGCGCAGGGAAACATCCCTCTCATTTACCGGGGACAACTCCAGCACATGGTGGCTGAGCTGGGGGGCTATAAGCAAGCCCACCCTAGCCCGATGCCTCTCACCATGGGGCACTCCAGAGAAGAAGAGGGTCCAACCTCTCTCAAGGAGTTGGGTTCCAGAACCCAGACTGTGCGTGGAAGCAAGCCCGACTATCTCTAGCCGGTACCGCTCAACCTCCCTCACCAGCTCAGGCTCCTTCCCCCCCAGTGAGGTGACATTCCATGTCCCAAAAGCCAGATTCTTTGTCCAGGGTTTGGGTCGCCGGGGCCCCCGCCCATGACTGCTACCCAAAACACATTGCACCGGACCCTTATGCTCCTTCCTGCGGGTGGTGGGCCTACGGGAAGGTGGGCCTACGTCGTTTCTTCGGGCTGTGCCCAGCCGAGTCCCGCTAATGCAGTGTAATGTTGTGTAATGCTGTGTAATGTTGTGTAATGTTGTGTAATGCAGTGTAATGTTGTGTAGTCTTGTGTTACGCAGTGTAATGTTGTGTAATGCAGTGTAGTGTTGTGTAATTTTGTGTTACGTAGTGTAATGTTGTGTAATGTTCTGTAATGCAGTGTAATGTTGTGTAATGTTGTGTAATGTTGTGTTATGCAGTGTAATGTTGTAATGTTGTGTAATGTTGTAATGTTGTGTAATGCAGTGTAATGTTGTGTAATGTTGTGTTATGCAGTGTAATGTTGTGTTATGTTGTGCAATGCAGTGTAATGTTGTGTAATGCAGTGTAATGTTGTGTAATGTTGTATAATGCAGTGTAATGCAGTGTAATGTTGTGTAATGTTGTGTAATGCAGTGTAATGTTGTGTAATGTTGTGTAATGTTGTGTAATGCAGTGTAATGTTGTGTAATGTTGTGTTATTTTGTGTAATGCAGTGTAATGTTGTGTAATGTTGTATAATGTTGTGTAACGCAGTGTAATGTTGTGTAATGTTGTGTAATGCAGTGTAATGTTGTGTAATGTTGTAATGTTGTGTAATGCAGTGTAATGTTGTGTAGTCTTGTGTTATGCAGTGTAATGTTGTATAATGCAGTTTAATGTTGTGTAATGTTGTGTTATGTTGTGTAATGCAGTGTAATGTTGTGTAATGTTGTGTAATGCAGTGTAATGTTGTGTAATGTTGTGTAATGCAGTGTAATGTTGTGTAATGTTGTGTTATGTTGTGTAATGTTGTGTAATGTTGTGTTATGCTGTGTAATGTTGTGTAATGTTGTGTAATGTTGTGTTATGTTGTGTAATGTTGTGTTATGCAGTGTAATGCAGTGTAATGTTGTGTAATGTTGTGTTATTTTGTGTAATGCAGTGTAATGTTGTGTTATGCAGCACTGCAATCTTTGTTGTTGTTTGTTTCTGAGAAATTATTGTGTTATATTTTGATTTTGTTTCTGTTTCTAAAAGTGTCCTGAGGAGTGTGTGGGTGGTTTTAAGAGAGAAAACCTTTTAACTGAAATGAAACATTTCTGTCAATTTTTGCTTCAGAAATGTGTGTGTGTGTGTGTGTAGGTGTGTGTGTGTGTGTGTGTGTGTGAGTGAGTGTGTGTGTGTGTTTGTAGAGAAGCTGAGATAAAACAAATGTGTGCTTCTTAAACACTGATGAGAAGTTAATTGATGAATTTTGTATGATTTTATGGTTTGATGGTGAAAGTCGGGCAAAAAAAGAAAATGTGGCCAGCAGAATGAAGAGTTCACACACACACACACACACACACACACACACACACACACACAGCACACTGCTCTCCATTAAAGCCCACATCTTCTCCATCAATAATTCAACAAATCATTCTTGATGAAGAAAAGCAGTCATGGTTCATTTCTAATGGGAGCAGAGAAAAAAATGCTGCCCGTCACCATGGCGACGATATTGTACACTGAACATCATGATAATAAACATCAACTGATTATTGGCTCATGATTACAATAAACTCACTACTTTAAGCTTTTTTTTTTTTTTTTTTTAAATTTTTTTATTTTCATACTTTTTTATTTTGGTTGCTGTGTGTTGATTTTTTGGGGTTTATTTTCTTACATTATTTTGATTATTAGCATAAAAACAAACAAACAAACAAATAAATAAATAATAATAATAGTAATAATAATAATTAAGAAAGAAATGTTATATCAATATGAAATAAATAAATATTCCTAAAAAGACTAATTAATGAATAATTAAATGAGGAGGTGAGTAAAAATGTTTTCCATGAAATAATAACAATTTAAGAAAAAAAGAAACTATAAAAAAACTTTAAAGCAGTAATTTGTTAATTTTTTAAATTTTTAAAATTTAATGTTTTAATTTTAATATTGTGTTGCTGTAATGTTTTGTAAAGTTTTGTTTAGTGTAATGTTGTGTTATGTTGTGTTATGTTGTGCAATGCAGTGTAATGTTGTGTAATGCAGTGTAATGCAGTGTAATGCAGTGTAATGTTGTGTAATGTTTTGTAATGTTGTGTTATGTTGTGTAATGCAGTGTAATGTTGTGTAATGTTGTGTAATGCAGTGTAATGTTGTGTAATGTTGTGTAATGCAGTGTAATGTTGTGTAATGTTGTGTTATGTTGTGTAATGTTGTGTAATGTTGTGTTATGCTGTGTAATGTTGTGTAATGTTGTGTAATATTGTGTTATGTTGTGTAATGTTGTGTTATGCATTGTAATGCAGTGTAATGTTGTGTAATGTTGTGTTATTTTGTGTAATGCAGTGTAATGTTGTGTTATGTTGTGTTATTTTGTGTAATGCAGTGTAATGTTGTGTTATGCAGCACTGCATCTTTGTTGTTGTTTGTTTCTGAGAAATTATTGTGTTATATTTTGATTTTGTTTCTGTTTCTAAAAGTGTCCTGAGGAGTGTGTGGGTGGTTTATTAAGAGAGAAAACCTTTTAACTGAAATGAAACATTTTCTGTCAATTTTTGCTTCAGAAATGTGTGTGTGTGTGTGTGTAGGTGTGTGTGTGTGTGTGTGTGTGTGAGTGAGTGTGTGTGTGTGTTTGTAGAGAAGCTGAGATAAAAACAAATGTGTGCTTCTTAAACACTGATGAGAAGTTAATTGATGAATTTTGTATGATTTTATGGTTTGATGGTGAAAGTCGGGCAAAAAAAGAAAATGTGGCCAGCAGAATGAAGAGTTCACACACACACACACACACACACACACACACACACACACACACACACTGCTCTCCATTAAAGCCCACATCTTCTCCATCAATAATTCAACAAATCATTCTTGATGAAAAAAGCAGTCATGGTTCATTTCTAATGGGAGCAGAGAAAAAAATGCTGCCCGTCACCATGGCGACGATATTGTACACTGAACATCATGATAATAAACATCAACTGATTATTGGCTCATGATTACAATAAACTCACTACTTTAAGCTTTTTTTTTTTTTTTTTTAAATTTTTTTTATTTCATACTTTTTTATTTTGGTTGCTGTGTGTTGGATTTTTTGGGGTTTATTTTCTTACATTATTTTGATTATTAGCATAAAAACAAACAAACAAACAAATAAATAAATAATAATAATAGTAATAATAATAATTAAGAAAGAAATGTTATATCAATATGAAATAAATAAATATTCCTAAAAAGACTAATTAATGAATAATTAAATGAGGAGGTGAGTAAAAATGTTTTCCATGAAATAATAACAATTTAAGAAAAAAAGAAACTATAAAAAAAACTTTAAAGCACAACATTATTCTTATTTTTATTTCTGTCTTTATCACTAAGTGTTGTCTGTGTGTGTGTATGTGTGTGAGTGAAAACGTGTGTGAAAGGGGGGGTGTGTGTGTGTGTGAGTGAAAGTGTGTGAGTGAGAGAGTGTGTGTGTGTGTGTGTGTGTGTGTGAGAGAGTGTGTGTGTGTGTGAGAGAGGAGAGAGAGTGAGTGTGTGTGTGTGTGTGTATGTGTGTGTGTGTGTGTGTGTGTGTGAGTGTGTGTGTGTGTGAGTGTGTGTGTGTGTGTGTGTGTGTGTGTGTGTGTGTGTGTATGTGTGTGTGTGTGTGATTCTCTGTGTGAGATCTGAAGATCGTGTGGATGAACCTGTCTGTAGGATTTATCCGGACTTCTCATCTCTCCAGACGGGGTGAAGGTCAGAGCGAGGTCAGACGTCTGGGATGTGAGTGTTTCTTCTTGGCTCCTGTGTGTCCTACAGAAACGTCTCACCTTCTGCTTGTTGTCTTTCAGTCTGCAGGCTGAAGGTTTCCTCATCACGGACACATCTAATGGAGTCTAAGGGAAGATAATGGTGTAATTCTCGCACCTTCACACGTTGCTCTGAATTCCCACAATCAACACGCGGGTCGGATTAAAAGCCGGATCATTACAGCAGCACCTAATTACATCAGCATTATCTATAATTACATTTATTTTCCCAAGCTAACATTCATGATAAAAAAGGCCTCCTGTGATGTAAATTGTATAATTATGTTCTGAACTCACGTAATTAAAGCGGGACGGTTTCTGACAGGCCCGGCGCTGCGACACAGCCAGAGTCTGGAGCTCGGCGCTTCCCCGTGGAGAGATTGAGAAAAAAGAGGGATATTTTATCATGTTTTTGGTTGATAAATTCTCACTTCTGCAGGCTCACAGTGGCAAGAGATCATCTTATCTAGAGAGAGACAGGAAACGTTTGATTAAAACTCTAACATGGTCGAATGGATGCTACGTTTCTAAACCGTGACATTTAGCCGTTAGCGGTTTATGCTAACCATGATCACAGCAGCAGTTGTTCAGAGATATTAATAGAACAGCGCTCTGTTATTCATAAATGCTGATCTTCTGGCTCTGATTGTCTGTAATGAATGTTTATTTGCAGGAGAAGGTAAATGCTGGTGCTAGCCACATAGCCACTGTAGAGTCACAGATAAATCATTAACAACAGTTATTGCCTAGCGAGTTATTAGCTGAACCAATGGGCATATTTCTTAGTTACCTAGCAACAGAGCTGTCTTTTTAATCATTTGAGTGATGTTTCATGTTTGTTTGTTTTGTTAACTTGTCAGGAACAGAACTGATCAGTGATTGGCTCTCAGGAACAGAACTGATCATTGATTGGCTGTAAGGAACAGAACTGATCATTGATTGGCTGTCAGGAACAGAACTGATCATTGATTGGCTGTCAGGAACAGAACTGATCATTGATTGTAATAGTGTAATAAACAACCAGAAAAAAAAACGTTGACAGAACTCCAAACTAAATGACTTTCATCCCAGAGAGCTTTCTTATCTTTCAGTTCTTCACTCCTCTAGGTGGCAGAAGGGTTTCGTGGGATGAAACCTGACACACGTTCACTGTGAGGTTAATTATGAGGCTTCCTCATGCAGGGAAACGTGACCATCTCAATATTCTAACATTCCTCTGTGCTGCAGGAATGAAGCACTTGCTTATTAATTACCCATGACATCACATTTTTGCCTCCGTCTCGCTTTTTCCTGCGCTGTGAAGTTGGACTGTAATGAAATTAATGCGTTAATAAATGCGCAGAGCTTCCTGTTTGCTCAGAGCACGGTTTCTCTGATGAGAGATCAGAGTGTGTGTTAAAAATGACAAAAAAATGTATTAATCTTTCATCTTAAATTTACAGTTCATCATTTCCAGCAGAACAGTGGAAGCTGTATGACGACTCATCACAAACGATAGATTGGATAAAATCATTTTAGAAAGTTTAATTAATGATTTATTATTTATTGATAATTGATTACTAATCTCTTAGATTTCCAGTGTCTCCAAATTCACTGGTGTTTATAATGTAAAATAAATTCATGATGAGATTCAACAGGAGCAGGATATAAGATCCATGCCTCAGACTGGGGGTATAATTCATCTTTAATCACACACACACACACAAACGCACACACACACACACACAGCTTGAGTGGCGTAACAAATCTGCCGCTATCTCATGTCTCAGTTTAGCGAACATACACCAATATATACATTTTGCAATGCACAATGATACACACACACACACACACACACACACACAGTTGAAGATGTTATAGAGATCTCAGCTCAGTTCTTCATCTGCTGATCAACAAATCCCCTGTTTTTCTAATCCTGATCTTCTGAGCTGAGATTAATTCAGTTTCTTGGCTCTCTACCGTATGTAATCTGGATTATTACGAAGAACAGAACTGGATTAATTGAATGCGGATGTTTATCACTTTACTTCACTAAAATGCATTTAGGAGTCATTTAGAGAATCAGAAATCTGAATCTTTTTCATATTTTTATTTATCTCTTTGTCCTTTCCTTTCAGTGTGTATTTTAACAACCCTCCTCTCTCTCTCTCTCTCTCTCTCTCTCTCTCTCTCTCTCTCTCTCTCTCTCTCTCTCTCTTTTCTCTCTCTTTCCCTCTCTCTCTCTCTCTCTCTCTCTCTCCCTCTTTCTCTCTCTTTCCCTCTCTCTCTCTCTCTCTCCCTCTTTCTCTCTCTTTCCCTCTCTCTCTCTCTCTCTCTCTCTGTCCCTGTGTGTCCTGTCTTTCTCTCCCACTCCTCTGCCTTTCTTTAGCTCTTTCACATTGTCCTTCACTCTCCATTTCCTCTCTCTTCCTTCCTGTTTTTTTCTCCTTCATTTGCTTTTTTCCTTCTACACCTTTCGGTCTCCTTCCATTTGTGTGTGTGTGTGTGTGTGTGTGTGTGTGTGTAATGTAATAGGTCAGTACTGCTACAGTAATTGATGTAGTTGATGCAGGAACACAGAGCTCCTACAAAAACACCCTCTGTGCTTTTAACCAGCACAGGATGAGTGTTTCACGTTTCATCGAGCAGAACGTTGACGTCTTTAACCCCGTAGTGTAAATTATCATTTATTCTCGTGTGATTATTATTAATAACGTCATGTTCCAGGTAACAAACACCCTCTGGCACATTTTGCTTTTAACTAACAAGGGACTAAACACCAACAACAAAAAAAAGAAGAAAAAACATATTTAGGTCTGTCAGAGTTTTTAAAATCAGTAAAAAATATATAGAGATTTTATTTAATTAAGTAAAACATTCAGGAAGAACAGGATACTAACATTTATTCTTGTATATGTTTATTTTGCAGATTACAATCTATATGAAAATAATTTAAATAAAATGTGCTTTCAAAATTTCAGACACATTGGGATTAAAGTTACAAGCTTCATCTTTAAAATGTTTTAAAGCGCCTTTTTCTATTTTAATTTCCTTGGCATTAGAGGTTTTTAGACATTCATCAGCCAATACTTTTACATTCATTCAGAAATCCATGTACTTTAAATATGCAAATGTCTTCCAATGATGCGTCTGTCTTACATGACCATAAATTTGCATACTGCAATCCGATTGGCTCGTGATGATACGGCATATTACTCATGCTGAGATTTTCTCATGAAACTTTTAGCTCTGGTTTCTTTAATGACAAATTTGTGAACTTTATTCACTGGGCCCTTAAATTATTTCACTCAAAATTATTTAATTATAAAAAAAAAAAAAATTCAGAAAAAAAGCATTAAAATAAGGATTTAATTCTAAAATAAAGTGAATGAAACGGATGATGGAAAAACATCAGCCGCGTGTTTGCGCTTTGCTGCATCCATGTCTTCCTCGCTAGTTTTATGGCCATGAGCGTAAAAGTAGGCCGCGTCTGTAACATCAGTAACGCTGAAGAAGAAAGAGTGTTTACTGTTTAAAATGGGCTGCAGGAGAGCGAGAGGGTGATTTGTCATGGAGGACAGTGAGATTAATCACAGGAGACGCTGAAGAACCTCGACGTCCTGCTGAATATCATCGCTCAAGATCAGCGTGTCCACTAAGGAGCTCATGTCCGTGTCGTCCTACAACACAGGAAGTTCAGGAAGTACATAAATAACAGCAGTATCGAGACAATAACTGTGTAATGTAAAACGAAAAAAGTTCTTGAAGCAAGCAGAAAAACAGACTTAAGTAGAACATCGCACCATCCTGTCCTCCGCCTGGGTCTGCGTTTCCGTCCTCACTGAACCTGTTGCTTTAAAAATGCTGCTTCTAAACGTCTCATCTCAGGTTGTTTAGTCGCTCTTGATCACCGCAGAACTTTTTAACTGTGATTTAACCGTGTTTCTCTTAGTAAAATGTTTTGATTGGAAAACTTGGTAAGAAAACTCTTTTTAAAAAGTTAGCGCAGGGGAGACACTCACTACTTTGTAGTGTTCCTAATAAAAAGCCACACTCGTGTTCCAGCAGGTTCCTTCTGAGGGTCGTGGGGTCAGAGGTCACATGTAAATGAGACAAATGTGCAGCAGCGAGGACTCTGTTCTGTTCTCTAATACATTCAGCACAGAGGATCGTAATGCACCTGTTTCCTTCCTGCTCCAGAACAAACCTGCTGCTATAAATACTGCATTATGTAAGGAGGTCACGCCGAGGGCAAACACTCTGGAGAGCGTACTAACTTTATGTCAGAGCTCGTTGTGCATGCTAATGCACTCAGTCACTGAGTAGGAACGCATACACAAAATAATCTGAAAAAAACCAAAAACAAAACAGATTTCTGATGATAATTTCTGCAAATATATAAACTTCATCTGCTCTAAAAATAACAATAAACTCACTAAAAATGTCTGAATGTTGGAATAATAATAATAATAATAATAATAAATGTGTACATATTTTTAAAAACAAAGAAGCAAATTTCTTTACTGATGAACATATATTTTAATTGAATTTCTAAATAAAGAGGCACAAACACATAGTGCTGCATTAGCTATGCTAGCCAGGCAATTAAATGCAGGAATGTGTTAGCTTAGCTTAATCTCAATATCAGGGCTCTAGCAGTTTCTCAGAAATTAGCTACACAATTTTTGTTGTTGTATTTTATCTTGTATATTGTACATTAAAGAATGTCGTTTATTATCGACACTGGAAAAATGTTGGTTGTTATATGAGAGAAAGAGAGACAGAGAGAGAGAGAGAGAGAGAGAGAGAGAGAGAGAGAGAAAGAGAGAGCGAGAGAGGTCAGTCTCAGACAAGAAAAGGTGAATTAATAAGAAAAATACAGACACAATAACACAGGTTTATGATGCAGCATCTCTCTCTGTATCTCTCTCACTCAGCTCTCCTTCTCTGTCTCACCGATTTTATCTCTATCTGTCTTCTGATGTCTCATTAAAAAGAGTCCTATCCCACACACACAAACACACACACACACACACACACACACACACACACACACACACACACACCAAAGATAAATGACTGACCAAGAAGGAGACAAATCATTGGATGTAATTATCTGGGCTGTAATATATAGAGCAGTTGCTGATCTGAGAGGAAGTAAAAATCCTTTAACTTTCAGCTGCGGAATCTGTTTCAGCATCACGCTCCTCACTTATACCAATACTACTGACATGTCTACTGACTCTAAAACTACTGACAATAATAATACTTACAATAATACTACAGACACTAACACTATTGACATTACTTCTCACACTAACACTACTGACATGAATACTGACACTAATACTACTGACATGAATACTGACACTAACACTACTGACATGAATACTGACACTAACACTACTGACATGAATACTGACACTGATACTACTGACATGAATACTGACACTAACACTACTGACATGAATACTGACACTAATACTACTGACATTACTACTGACACTAACACTACTGACATGAATACTGACACTAATACTACTGACATTACTACTGACACTACTAGTAAATTTAATATTGATACCCCTAACCCTACTCCAAATATTCCTTTCTAATACTCACATTAACTCTAATCCAGTAATACTGCAATAAACATTAATACTGACAGTACTATTAATACTGCTGTTATTACTAACACAATATTAACACAATTACTCAATTTCTGCTCTAAAACTCTATGAACACTCACATTGCATAGCAGAATAGATTTTTAAAAGTAGTTCTGTTCTTAATGCTACTTTTGATAAATAATAATAATAATAATAATAATAATAATAATAATAATAATAAAAAATATTTAAACTTCCTATACTAAAATTAATCCTAATAAGATTAAATACTGCTAATGACAACAACACTATAAAGCTAACGATGCTAACAGCTGCTATCAGTAATAATAATAATAATAATAATAATAATAATAATAATAATAATAATAATAATAATAATATAGAGTAATGATACTGTTCTGATGATAATGACACACATTCATTTAAATAATCTAGCCATGGGGGTCACAGTCCAGTGACTTCTGTGCCGGTCCCAAGCCCGGATAAATAGAGAGGGTTGTGTCAGGAAGGGCATCCGGCGTAAAACATTGCCAAATTTAACCATGCGAATCGTCAGTACGAATTTCATACTGGATATGAAGCTAGTGGGTGCAAGTGTTGAGGATGCAGAAGATAGGGATAGGTGGAGAGAGATGATTCGCTGTGGAGACCCCTGAAGGGAAAAGCCGAAAGAAGAAGAAGAAGATTGATTCATTCATTCATTGTCTACCGCTTATCCGATCTATACTCAGGTCACAGGGAGCCTGTGCCTATCTCAGGTGTCATTGGGCATCAAGGCAGGATAGACCCTGGATGGAGTGCCAACCCATCACAGGGCACACACACTCTCATTCACTCATGCACTACAGACAATTTAGAGATGCCAATCAACCTACCATGCATGTCTTTGGACTGGGGGAGGAAACCCCCAAGGCACGGGGAGAACATGCAAACTCCACACACACGGTGGAGGCGGGAATCGAACCCCCAACCCTGGAGGTGTGAGGCAAACGTGCTAACCACTAAGCCACCGTGCCCCCCAGAAGAAGATTCATTTAAATATAATGTTAATTGTGTTGTAGAACAGGACTACTGGTGTTATCTATTCTACTAGTTCTACTACCAGTGATACTGCTAGGTTATGGATACAATACTATTATCACTAATAATAAACACAAATGAAATATTTCGACAGACATTTACACTGGATAACGCTATAAAATAAAGGCAATAAGATCCTAAAGAAGGAAGCAGGGATGAATGATGTGAGGAACTTCCACTCTGGTCCTCAGAGGATGTGTAAGAGCACTTTAACTGAGATTTCATAGCGCTACAGATCGTTAGCGAACAGTGCACTTCGCTCTGAGTGCTCATGCAACTAGCAGGCCAGGATATTGCAGTCTAATGGATTTGGGCTGTGTTCCAAACGGCTCAGTGAGGGAATTACGTCTGAAAATGATGAATGGAAATTTGCTAACACACCCTTTATGCTAGGAACCAAGCGCACAGCCCAAAGGCCATGACTTGTTCTATTAGCCATTGTTTCTCTTTCACACTTTACCGCTTTTGAATCTCAGGACAGATATGGAATCTCAAGCTCCAGACATGATTAGCTAAATGTTAACTAAATAACTTGTCTCTGTTAGCATAAAGTTGCTTTTATTAGCAGAAACAGCTAATAAAAATCATTACACATGTAATAAGTCGTCTAAGTAAACACTCTAAAGGTTGAAGTGTGGCTTCAAAATCTTCAATCAAGTTCAAAAGTAAAAAACCAAAAATCTGAATCTCAAAGATCTGAATTTAGTGACTGAAATGAAATCAGCAACCAGGAAGCATAAGGAACTACTAGCTAATTAACTAACAACAGCTTTATTCTAATGTTTGGTAAACATGATACA
This sequence comes from Hemibagrus guttatus, assembly GCA_033459395.1. Taxonomy (NCBI): domain Eukaryota; kingdom Metazoa; phylum Chordata; class Actinopteri; order Siluriformes; family Bagridae; genus Hemibagrus; species Hemibagrus guttatus. The sequence continues at coordinate 753,722 of JAUCMX010000014.1, read as the reverse complement.
AACTAGCTGAATGCTAATACCTAGCTGAAACATAAACAGTGTTTATAGTTACAGATACAGTAGGAAACAAAATTTAAATAATAAAGTTGAATAAAAAAGTACCATAACAGTAAAAATGTATTGAACATTACCATGGTAACAAAGTACATTACCGTGGTAACAAAGTAAAGCACATTACCGTGGTAACAAAGTAAAGTGAATGTACTTTAGTCCAGTGATAAGGTTAAGTGTGTGTAAGTACAATAACACAGTAAAGTCCTGTAGGCGTGTAGAATAAAGTGAAGCACTTCAGTAACTTCCTGTTTCTGTTCAGTTGAGATCAGAGTTCGAGACAATCTCACCACAACACGGAGATGTTTAATCAGATTAACTTCGATCAGGATTATAATAATATCTGATTGTGGGCGGAGCTTGTTATCTTCTCAAACACTTCCACTGTACTCTTATTTCCAAAATATATCAAAATCTCAAATTGTTTTACTTTATTTTTTACTTACTGTGATGTATTTTTAATAAAAATACCTCTTACCATTACTATCTGTTTTATTTTTTTAAATAAAATATCTTTCAGATTGATTTTTTGTTGTTTTTATTCCACCCTGATTCCATCATGTTTTCTTTTTTTTTAAAGAAAATGGTCTGGGGTTTGAAACGATTCCTGTGTTGAATGTTTAATGGTCTTTAAAATGGCAGGAAGAAAAGGGAAAGTAGGCGAGGAAATCGATTCCATCATATTTTCTGTTGATAGAGAGATATAGAGAGGATTAAAAAACAAACACAAGTCCAACTTTCTTTCTTATTATTTATCATGTCAGCAGTGCAGTGTTCAGAACGCCATCAGTGTTATTTCACCACTTTCTGAAATGATTATCAGTGACACCTCCTACTCCATCTGTGCTTCCTCTCCGGACGAAACGCAATGAAAGAACGAAGGATCGATTGCGTCCATCCCCGCTGAGATTAAACATGTCGAGAGCGGCTAAAAGACGAATAAATTAGAGCTGATTCCGGGCAGACGAGTGTGGAATAAAGGTACCAGCATGCGGCGGAGCTAAAGAGGCCAATCGATCCTGCTTTAGCGCATCGAGTGATTACAGCTGGCCGAGCGAGAGGCGGCAGTGAGACAGCTTCTGATTCACTACAACACATTGCCTCAAATCTTTCCCCCAAAAAATCAGAAGCAACAAAACAAAGAGTGTGAATTAAAAACTAGCTGCTGCTTGTGAAAGTTAATGTGGCGTCTCTCTGAGTTCTCTCCTTCGGCCATCGTGACGAGGTTTATCAGGATTATCTCGGAGATAAGGAAAGTTAGATTAAAGGATCTCATGGTTGTATTACTCTCTAATCTAAAGAGATGCCCCCGGGGCAACAGGGCAGAATTCAGGATTAAACACCACATGACGCTTTAATAGTAACACTTCTGTGCTGATTCCTGCCTCATTAAAATCTACGCTTATTTACATCACGCCATCACACTCTTCTCTTCTTCCTGCTTTCTGTTTGTTTTCCTTCAGTGCAGGTGTACAGACAGACAGACAGATGTACAGGTGTACAGACAGACAGACAGGCAGATGTACAGTCGGATGGCCATATATACAGACTTACAGACAGACAGCTAGACATGCAGATAATCAGACAGTTAGACATGCAGACAGACAGACAGAAAGATAGACAGGCATATAGACAGTTAGATGTGTAGACAGACAGACAGTTAGACATACAGACAGACAGACAGTCAGACGTGCAGACAGACAATTAGACATGCAGACAGACAGTTATATGTGCAGACAGACAGACAGACAGAGAGTTAGATGTGCAGACAGACAGACAGACGTACAGTTATATGTGAAGAGAGACAGACAGACAGTCAGACGTGCAGACAGACAGACAGTTAGACATGCAGACAGACAGACAGTTAGATGTGCAGACAGACAAACAGAGAGACAGACAGGTAGATGTGCAGACAGACAGACATGCAGACAGACAGATAGACAGACACTTAGACATGCACACAGACAGACAGAAGTACAGACAGACAGTTAGACTTGCAGACTGACAGACAGACAGTTTGTGTTTTTGTGTGTTTGATCTGAACAGTAATCAGACGTTTCTGCAGTTGTTTTATTGTCTTGTTGTAAGTGCAAAGTTTTTAAGCTGCTTGTTTTGTAAAACTGGACTGTAGTGTACATTTAAAAGCACAGCGTCCACTCTGTGGTCTAATCGTTTGGCGTTTCATTTTTTCTCACCATCACATCGTCTCCTGAAGGCCACATGGTCGAGCGGAACCTCGCGGCATCACTGATTTAATTATTCCCCTCTTACGCTGTAAACACACATCGATTATTTTATTCATCTTCATTTTCTTTAGATTTATCTATCCTTTCATTAATAAATCAGCTTTCTCTCATCCAAGGTTATTTCTCATCCTGCATCCTCCTTTAACCAAACACCATAAACACCGAGGCTCTCCTCACGATCGATTTCGGTAAACGCTGCTGCTTTCACGCCTCCTGGAGGCCAGAAACATGACTCATTGATTGTAAATGAAGTTGTTAATGAGGGGAAGTCTGTAAAACTATTAATATCAGAACAGATTGTTTTGTGAAGGAATAAACCATATGTTCTGGTGCATGATTCCAACTCTGACAGATAAACAGTTCTGATCGTTTCACTGAATAAACACTGGAATTTGTGAACGTTGTCGTCTCTCAGGACTCAGAACTTTTCCTGCCTCAGAAGTAAAGTTCTGTCCCAGTTCCTCTGACCTGCTTCTGTGGATGTTCATCTGATGTTATAGAAATACATCTCCACTTGCACACTAACACCACTGACTGAACTGTTTCATCTAAATCAGAGAGCTTGTTGAAATGTCTAATAAAAAAATTTAAATAAAAAACTCGACAAAATTCTTTAAAGAAAATGTGAGAAACTTTATGGGATTGGACTATCTTTTAAAAATAGTGTGAAATGAAAGGGACTGATCTGATTGGACAATATATTGAATGGAAGAAGATGTACTGATTTGATTGGACACTTTGTTTTAAAGAGGAGAAGATCTGATTTGATTGGACAGTAGACTTTATTTATCTATTTAAAGGGGATGAGATAAACCAATTTGATCAGACTTTAAATGGACTGAGAGGGGCTGATTTGATCAGACAGGAGAATTTAAAGGGAATAAAATGTGCTGATTTGATTGGACTATAAAAGGAATGGGAGGAACTGATTTGACTGGACACTTGTCTAAAAACACTTGTGTATAAAAGGAATGGGAGGAGCTGATTTGACTTGACATGTGTCTATAAAAGGAATGGGAGGAGCTGATTTGACTGGACATTTTATAAAAAATAAGCTGATTTTGGAAAAAATTTTTAAATAAGCAAAAGGGGATTGTAAAGGGGATGATTGAAGCTGATTTGATGAGGCAGTGTATTAATGTATAAAATTCCGAATTTTAAAACGAAATCCTTTAATTTTCAGATGGCCGAGTCGTTAAATAAAAAGCTGCGTCAGTGTATCTCAACACGGATCTCAACACGGATCTCAACATGGATGTCAAGACACTAAATATTTGATATAAAAGCACCGGGAGTCTGTGTGTCTCCACGCTGCTTATTAAAACAACATTTGTTGCTCTGGAAATGGACCTGACAGTCTGTTCAGAGGAGAAGTTCCTTTTTAAAGTTTAAAATGAGTTTATTAAATATGAATAATCCTCTATTAATAATATCCTCCTGCTGCTCCACTGCCTGGCGTCTGATCTGAGGGACGAGAAGATTCACTACTCTCATTGATTATAACAGATACATAAATATAAATCATCTATAAATAAGAAAGTAAGAAACAACACGGGGAAAAACTACTAAAAAGGGAAAAATCCTAGAAGTCATAAAAATAATTTGAAAGAAGATAAATAAAAAATAGAACTAATCAACAAAATGTTTCCTAGCAGTTAAATTAGTTAATGTGGATGATATCACGATAACAGAGGGCAGCAGAATGTGGGAGTGTGTCCTCATTTGCATATTCATGACCAGCATATAAATAGATCCAAGCATTTTTAATCAGGGTAAAGTTTCTGAGATGTTCCCCTGCTATTTATTCATCTTTACGTCAAGCAACTGATTTAATTTACATGATTTAAACAATATTTAATGGTGAGATGTGTGACTGAGGACAATTTTTACAAACTATCTCGTTTCTGATGTGAGAAATGCTTTCAGTCAGAACAATCAGTGATGTTTAATACATAAAGCTCCACCCCCCAAAATTCTGGAACTTTCAACTAATCCATAGAAAAGTAGAAGATAAACTCAGCCCTGGTTCTGCTAGCTGCTTCTCTTTGAAGCGAAAACATTGTTTTTTAAACATTCCTAAGTGCGTTAAACAGAACAGGACACGATTCCCATCCGCATGAGAGGAATGCGTGAGGAATTACACGGAGAAGAATCAGCAGATCGAGGTCGTGGGTTCGGGGGCGAGTTAATTACACGCACTCTGAGCATATTGATCCAGCCAAGCTTCTCTAATTCCAGCGACTCGTATCGGAGCGCTCTCCAGGAGACGGACGATTCCAGCACAGGACAATTAGTATGCAGAGAAAAGACACTGGAAATGATTCTTCTTTTCTTTTTTTAGTTAAATCTGTCCTCAGATGGCTGATGGAGGATGAAGGGCAAAGCAGGAACATCTTCATGTCCTACAGGCATCAGACGTTCATGCAGAATCTCTCAGAATTCTGAGAGCGAAGTGAAGAGCACAATGAAGATATCCCATAATGCACTGCAAATTGGTTAGTGTCCAAACAACACAAAGAAAAGAGCCGGGATGTGTCGTGATGTTCGAGGAAGACCTCCTTCTGACAGTGAACAGCTCGTGAGCAGAGCAGAACCTTCTCTTGTCCAGCGAACACCTCATTAACTTGTAGTTTGTGAACAGCTCATGAACAGCACCACAGTTTCTGTCAGTGAAGAGTTAATAAAGTATGGAGCAGTGCTTGTGAGTGAACAGTTCATGGAGAGCACAGCAGCGTCTCGTGGTGAACAGCTCATGAACCTGTGGTTTGGTGAAGATCTCATGAACCTGTAGTTTGGTGAAGATCTCATGAACCTGTGGTTTGGTTGAAGAGCTCATGAACCTGTGGTTTGGTGAAGATCTCATGAACCTGTAGTTTGGTGAAGATCTCATGAACCTGTAGTTTGGTGAAGATCTCATGAACCTGTAGTTTGGTGAAGATCTCATGAACAGTGCAGCAGGTTCAGTGAACAGTTCATAAGCTGTGCAGTTCATGAGCAATGAAGAACCACTGGCCCAAGATGTTCTCTACTGAGCATCTCTACTGAACACTTCCATAGTCTAGTTTCAGTTTCATTTTTTTAAGTTTACAATAATTTCTAATAAAAATAAACCAGACTGTGATGTCTTTCTGCAGCTGTGCGAGTGTGTAGTCCACTGCTCCTGCGTGTGGTCTGTTACACATTCTCTACGTGTGTTTCACGTGTCAGAAACCCGGTGGAACGTGATCATGATGCTTGCATCAGCTCAGATCAGATCAGCGGAGTGCTCGTGTTCATCAGATGGAGAAGCTGTGGGGAGAAACTGGGTCACAGATTCATAAATCATTCAGAAAATATAAAGCCTTTGATGATGCGTCGTCTCCGAACGAGTCGCTTAACATGTCCTTCAGTCCTGAGCCGGTCAATTCCACCTCCTCTCACAAAGACACAAACGTGAACCTTTAACTAACGCAGAACCACAGAATACACTCATTCACCATGTTCCTGTTATTCCCAGTGGACCGAACAAACACGTTAACTCTGGAACGCAGCATAAACCACATGAACGTACACTACAGCTCAGTGTGTCTAATTACAGCACTGAGATATCCATCTGAATAATTACCTCCCATGGCAGAAGGAGAACGTTCCAGAACAGGATAGTTGTTTAAAAGATTTTTGTTTTCTTTCTTATTCATTATTATCAGAACCGACCGTATGATCCGTGACGTTAATGATCCGGATAATAAGGTGCACAACTTTCACATGGTTATCATCATCAATTATTCAATTTAAAGCCTCTCACTTAGTTTAAAAACCTGTTTCCGGTGATGAGGATTAAAGAAACATCTATCACACGCTCGTTTCTGCGTCGCTCTACTGAACAAACAGATCATCAGGAGATAATGATGTTGACTTTTGAGCGCCGTGTTGCTTTTTAACACCCTGCGGAAACCAAACCAGCTTCATTTCATAAAACATTTATAAAGAATAACTGACAATAAACATAAAGGGAAACAAAAATTATTATTATTATTAAGAATGGACTTGACGGGAGAGGAATTTATCTGTCTCTCTTGCATTTGAGACTCTCTCTCTCTCTCTCTCTCTCACACACACACACACACACACACACACACGCACACACACCAAGTAGATACCAAGTAGCTTCTACATGTTAACTTTTTATGTGTTTATAGTTACATACACTGAAGAACTTCCTGTTGTCTTTATGTTATAGCAGCTATAAATACACTATAGTGCCAAAAGTTTTGGGACGTCTGCCTTTACATGCACATGAATGCAATATGGAGTTGTCCCGCCCTTTGCAGCTAGAACAGCTTCAACTCTTCTGGGAAGGCTTTCCACATGGTTTAGGAGTGTGTTTATGGGAATTTTTGACCGTTCCCCTAGAAGCGCATTTGTGAGGTCAGATACTGATGTTGGACGAGAAGGCCTGGCTCGCAGTCTCCGCTCTAATTCATCCCAAAGGTGTTCTATGGGGTTGAGGTCAGGACTCTGTGCAGGCCAGTCAAGTTCCTCCACACCAAACTCACTCATCCATGTCTTTATGGAGCTTGCTTTGGTCACTGGTGTGCAGTCATGTTGGAACAGGAAGGGGTCATCCCCAAACTGTTCCCACAAAGAGCATGAAATTGTCCAAAATGTCTTGATATGCTGAAGCATTAAGAGTTCCTTTCACTGGAACTAAGGGGCCGAGTCCAACCCCTGAAAAACAACACCTGAATACACTGATGTGGAGGGGTGTCCCAAAACTTTTGGCAATATAGTATATCATACAGAAACGTGAACACGTCCCTGTGAAGGAGCTGTTGCTATGGAAACGATAAGGTATCAGAGTGAGTGCATTAATATAAACCTGCGCTACGGTCAGAGCTGCTGTTAGAGAGAATTAATCAACACCTGATCCACCAGTGAAATGCTTTTGGTGTACATTTACATTTACATTTGTAAATGTAAATGAGTTAAGGTTAAAATGAACACATATTCATTTTCAATCACACCAAGAAATAATGATATTTAAACATAAAACCCGTTTTAGTTCTGATAATGTGTCTCACGTCATTAAGCAGGTATTGAATCAGGCTTTGGTTTTTAAACCCACTGAAGTTTTTAATGCTGTTTAGTTTTTAGTGCTTTTTCAGACTGCAGACAAAATCCCTTCAATTCAGCCAAAGCAAATGAAGCCTTTAAGCAATCACACAGCTAAAGCTCCTTCTATTAAATGATAAGGAAACCATTTGCTGAGAGCTGAGTGGTTTGGGATGCAGCCGTAGGCGTGTGTGTGGTGTTTATGTGGACTGTAGCGTCGACAGGACGGTGAAGTGGGTCATATTAACCTGGACAATGTGTGAAGTTTAACAGGAAGCCGAGGGATGATGGACGAGAAGATTTCTCTTTAGACCTAAAGAGAGACGCCTGATATTTGAGTGCTGCTGAAACCCTCGCTGTAATGATACATCTGTCAACATCTGGATGATGAATCTATTAGCTTTAAATGGAATAATAGGATGACTACTCGTAATAAGACTTATTTAAAGTAAATAACACTAACTTACTGTGCTTTTCTGTGCGTTTGTTATCTTCTTTTACTCCTCTTAAGGCATTTTTTGGATAAATAAATAAATAAATAAATAAATAAATAAATAAATAAATAAATAAATCCAACTTGCTTGTGCCCATTGTTCATGTGACTATGTTTCAGAAATGCCTCTTTAATCAACAGTGTGTGAAAAATATCTCCAAACCGAGATTAAGTCTGGGGGTGTGTGTCGCTCAATGGAGTCACATGACACCCAAAACTGTCTCTGATTGGCTGCACAAATCTACAGTCTGAGCTTGAATGAAATCAGCCTCAGCGTTGATTTTTCTCCTTCTTCATACAGTTCTGTGTGTTTTTCATGACCGTTGGTGCAATCCAAAATGAAATGTCTCTTTTTTTAGATGAATGTATGAGTGAAGCGGAGGAAAACAAATTGAGAACAGCTGAGCTGTGGGGAAAAGGAAAAAAAAGAAGAAGCTAAACACAGACTTTTAAGAGCATGTTTTGTACTGACAGGAAAATGAAGTGAGTCGATTGTTCGGGGCTTTTGTGTCCTCGCTAGTTCAGGATCCTTTTTGAGTTATACGCTGAACTCTCTGAATACGCTGACTGGCTCCTTTAGGATGCTGCTAATGAGACTCCCAAATCCCCAACACATTTGTTAAATTGTCTTCCTGGCCATTTCATACAAAAACAAGACGCAGCAGCGAGTGGAACAGATTGAGGAAAATGGGTGTAAACAGAGTCAAACTGCGGTAATTAGGGAAACACTCCTGTTTTATTGGGACATTCCTGCGCTCGTACGAATGAGCCCACAGATGCCGAGGTTAATAAAGTAATTCATAAATAACAGCATAAATAACGTCATGAAAATGAGGTTAAATGATTCGTTCGGATTTGTTCACTGATTTGTTCGGTTGCACAGAGAGGAGCAAATGCCATGACTGAATGATTCAGTGATTCAAACGTTTCACTGAGCCAGAGGAGTGACTCTATATCATGACCAAAATGATTCACTAATTAAACTCACTATTAAATTCACTGAATATGTGAGATCTCAGTCATGAACAAAAAATGTAATGAATCAAACACTGATTTGATGAACAATAGAAGAGAGAATTCTGACTCTAAGATTCACTGATTCACATGCTGACTGCTGATAAAGAAACGACTCTGACTCTCTTGACTTTTGATCTGATTCAAAACTGATCAAATAACAATTCCCTGAATTGTGAGCAGAATGAATCAGAGTCATGGTGGAAGGATTCACTGATTCAAACACTGATTCATTCAAATTCTGTATGCAAATACACTGAACTGTATTTTATTATAAATTCTATTTTCTCGTTGCTGTACTTTTCCGTCTAAAAGCAAAGCAGAGATAAAGTCCAATTTGTGAGGCAGACTATCATGTACCCCGGTTTTCCTATTTTACAGAAATATAAGTAAAACCCTGTCCTGAACAATCCCATAATTCAGTTCACCAGATTCGGAAATCATGACCGGATGAACTGTCACTCTGAGTGAGGAGAATTTTATTCAGGTTCTCCAAATAAACACATATTTTGCTGTTGATAGTGGCACCCTGCCTGTAAGTTTAGATCCTAACTAGATGCTTGTGAAGCTTACAGGAAAAAAGAGATGGCTGTATTTTGCTATTTTTCTCAGTTTTGTGTGAGAGAAGCTCCTCTCCTGGTCATATTGTGGTAAATGAATTCATTATCCACTCCAGATGAGTTCCTCAGTCACACTCTCATTAGTCCTGTTTGTTATCTTATATCACGTCCGGTGAGAGTGCTAACGAGTGTGTTGGGCTTTCGGGAATCTCACTAGTCACTTCTTGAGAAAGCTCTCAGCACATCATCCTGAGAATTCAGTTTAGAACTCGAGCAGCTCTTCACTAAAACTCTTCAACAAACACGAGCCCAAAAGCCCAGAACAAGTAACTTCCTTTTCAATTTAAAATCTAATTTAGATTCTTTATTTAGTTTCTTTTATTGATTTATTTTTTAAAAACAATAAGTCTAACATTGTCTAAATGACTTGGCAAAATCGCAGCTCAGGGTTTTTTTTTCTTCTTGAAGTTGAAATGTGGGTGTGGCTTTAGCTTTTCTTTAATGGGTCAGTGGATAATTTAGTAGCCTGCATGTAACGTAGTTCTACTGTGGAACTCTTTGTGGCAGGAGAACAAATCTGTTGTAAGGTTCTACTTAGGTTCTACCTACAGGCTGGTTAAATAAAAAAAACATTTATTTATTTATTTATTTATCTATTTATTTATTTATTTATTTATTTATTTATTTATTTATTTATTTATTTGTGCGATGTAAGACTGGGCCTGGAGGCATTTTAATGATAAAAAAAACCCTGTCATTAAATAGAATATTTAATAAATAGAATTATTATTATTATTATTATTATTATTATTATTATTATTGTTATTATTATTATTGTTATGATTAAAAGCTCTCTGGTTGTCAGGAATAAACGTGATTCTTCTCAGTGATGTTGGGTCCACTGTGCTGAGCTGAAGCTGTCGTTAGCGTTGTGTGTGTGTTACACTCTCAGTAGGGTGTGGAGTGGAAAATAAATCTGATTTAATTGACAGGTTCTGTGCTCTT
>JAUCMX010000014.1:703262-740762 GCA_033459395.1 Hemibagrus guttatus | reverse complement strand
ATCTATCTATCTATCTATCTATCTATCTATCTATCTATCTATCTATCTATCTATCTATCTAAATTATCTGTCTGTCTGCCAATCTGTCTATCTATCTATCTATCTATCTATCTATCTATCTATCTGTCTGTCTGTCTGTCTGTCTGTCTGTCTGTCTGTCTGTCTATCTATCTATCTATCTATCTATCTATCTATCTATCTATCTATCTATCTGTCTGTCTGTCTGTCTATCTGTCCGTCTGTCCGTCTATCTATCTGTCTGTCTGTCTATCTATCTATCTATCTATCTATCTATCTATCTATCTATCTATCTATCTATCTATCTATCCCTAAAGAACATTAATTAATGAATAATCAAGGTGATCAGTGTGTAAATGAGTAAAAACACTGGGTGGTGAGGTTGATGTGAGTGGGCGGGGCTAGCATGCATCACTTTAATGAGTCTTAAGTTAAATATCCTGTATGTGTGTCAGCGTCTGACTTAAAATGCCACACAGTAGTGCAGGAGCTCAGGTTGCCATGGTTACCGCTCAGCCTAAAGTGGAAGTGATGCTCTGATTAGCCGAGAGATAATTAGTAGACATTTCTACAAAACTCTCAGTTTCCTTGAACAGTTTTATTTCCTCTGTTATTAAGTCGAACACACACGCTCCTTATTTCCTCGCTCTCCATCTCGCTCTGTGTGTGTGTGTGTGTGTGTGAATTTAACATTTAGAGCGAGACATGAAGCTGAAGATATCTTGCTTGCTAGCTCTGACATTTCTCTGTGTTTGTGCACAAACTTCACACACTGACATTTCTGTGTGTCTGAGCTGCTGTTTGTTTTTATTTCCTCACACAGAGGCGGTGTTCACAATAAATATTTCACAATATTTCACATTCAGCTGTTAGGAAAACACTTCTTGTTGAATAGAGAGTTTTGTGAAATCTTCATTTAGTTAATTCTTCATTTACTCAGATCTTCAGTTGTTTGATTTTTTACTTATTCAAAACTTCAGTTTTTTGGGTAACTCTAAAGAATTTATCAGGTATTTGATTCTTCAGTTTATTTGATTCATGATTTTATTTGATTCTTCAATTATTCGACTCTTCTGTAGTTCAACTGATCAATTAATCAATTCTCCAAATCAAAATCTAATAGTTTATTTATTCAATATTTAGTTAAAAAGTTCTTCAGTTTGATTCATCACTTATATAATTGATTATTTATTCAATACTTAATTTATTTGATTCTTTATTGATTCAGTTAATCAGTTCTACAGTTTTTTCAGTCATTTGATTGTTCAGTTATATGACTCTTCAGTCAAATGATTCTTTAATTGACTCTTCAGTTAATCAGTTCTTTAGTTTAGTTAAAACAGTGTTCAGTGAGGTCATAGTCTAATCTCAGAGATGATGATGAAGATGATGAAGATGGAGAGATGAAGTGGATGTAACGCTCGTTCCTGCTCCTCCTGAACGCTGTTTCCTGCCGCGGCGATTAATTGATGCATTTATCAGAGTGACGAGGTTCTTTTACCTGTTAGAGCGAGTGACTGTGACTGTACAAGACAAAAGTGGGTCAAAGTCGCAATAAATCAGTTTTATATCTGAATCTTTAACCAGCCGTGTAATCCCTTTTAAATAATTATTCATCATTTAATATGATATAAAATAAAGTATTATGATATAATATAATATAATATAATATAATATAATATAATATAATAAATTGTATGATAAGTGATAAATCAGATATTTAACATTTATTTTTATTAGAAAATAAAATAAAAATAAATGTATTTATATTATTTTTATTATTTATTTTTATTAAAACATTTTTTTTTTGTTTCCATACTTCTGTAAAGGTGCTTTGAGACAATATCCATTGTTAAAAGCGCTATACAAAGAAATTGAATTTAAAATTTTCTTTTATTAAACAATATATTTTTATCCATTTATTTTTGCTTTAATGGACAGCGAAGTGAGTTATTTCCTGTTGTCACTTCTGTTCTATCAGCTATAAACACTCATCCCCTCAGCAGTCTCTCTTTATTCTCTCTCTCTCTTCAGCTATAAACACTCGTCCCCTCAGCAGTCTCTCTTTATTCTCTCTCTCTCTTCAGCTATAAACACTCGTCCCCTCAGCAGTCTCTCTTTATTCTCTCTCTCTCTTCAGCTATAAACACTCGTCCCCTCAGCAGTCTCTCTTTATTCTCTCTCTTCAGCTATAAACACTCGTCCCCTCAGCAGTCTCTCTTTATTCTCTCTCTTCAGCTATAAACACTCGTCCCCTCAGCAGTCTCTCTTTATTCTCTCTCTCTTCAGCTATAAACACTCGTCCCCTCAGCAGTCTCTCTTTATTCTCTCTCTCTCTTCAGCTATAAACACTCGTCCCCTCAGCAGTCTCTCTTTATTCTCTCTCTCTCTTCAGCTATAAACATTCGTCCCCTCAGCAGTCTCTCTTTATTCTCTCTCTCTTTAGCTATAAACACTCGTCCCCTCAGCAGTCTCTCTTTATTCTCTCTCTCTCTTCAGCTATAAACACTCGTCCCCTCAGCAGTCTCTCTTTATTCTCTCTCTCTTTAGCTATAAACACTCGTCCCCTCAGCAGTCTCTCTTTATTCTCTCTCTCTCTTCAGCTATAAACACTCGTCCCCTCAGCAGTCTCTCTTTATTCTCTCTCTCTCTTCAGCTATAAACATTCGTCCCCTCAGCAGTCTCTCTTTATTCTCTCTCTCTTTAGCTATAAACACTCGTCCCCTCAGCAGTCTCTCTTTATTCTCTCTCTCTCTTCAGCTATAAACACTCGTCCCCTCAGCAGTCTCTCTTTATTCTCTCTCTCTCTTCAGCTATAAACACTCGTCCCCTCAGCAGTCTCTCTTTATTCTCTCTCTCTTCAGCTATAAACACTCATCCCCTCAGCAGTCTCTCTTTATTCTCTCTCTCTCTTCAGCTATAAACACTCGTCCCCTCAGCAGTCTCTCTTTATTCTCTCTCTCTCTTCAGCTATAAACACTCGTCCCCTCAGCAGTCTCTCGTTATTCTCTCTCTTCAGCTATAAACACTCGTCCCCTCAGCAGTCTCTCTTTATTCTCTCTTTAGCTATAAACACTCATCCCCTCAGCAGTCTCTCTTTATTCTCTCTCTCTCTTCAGCTATAAACACTCATCCCCTCAGCAGTCTCTCTTTATTCTCTCTCTCTTCAGCTATAAACACTCGTCCCCTCAGCAGTCTCTCTTTATTCTCTCTCTCTTCAGCTATAAACACTCGTCCCCTCAGCAGTCTCTCTTTATTCTCTCTCTCTCTTCAGCTATAAACACTCGTCCCCTCAGCAGTCTCTCTTTATTCTCTCTCTTCAGCTATAAACACTCGTCCCCTCAGCAGTCTCTCTTTATTCTCTCTTTAGCTATAAACACTCATCCCCTCAGCAGTCTCTCTTTATTCTCTCTCTCTCTTCAGCTATAAACACTCATCCCCTCAGCAGTCTCTCTTTATTCTCTCTCTCTTCAGCTATAAACACTCGTCCCCTCAGCAGTCTCTCTTTATTCTCTCTCTCTTCAGCTATAAACACTCGTCCCCTCAGCAGTCTCTCTTTATTCTCTCTCTCTTCAGCTATAAACACTCGTCCCCTCAGCAGTCTCTCTTTATTCTCTCTTTAGCTATAAACACTCATCCCCTCAGCAGTCTCTCTTTATTCTCTCTCTCTCTTCAGCTATAAACACTCGTCCCCTCAGCAGTCTCTCTTTATTCTCTCTCTCTCTTCAGCTATAAACACTCGTCCCCTCAGCAGTCTCTCTTTATTCTCTCTCTCTTCAGCTATAAACACTCATCCCCTCAGCAGTCTCTCTTTATTCTCTCTCTCTCTTCAGCTATAAACACTCGTCCCCTCAGCAGTCTCTCTTTATTCTCTCTCTCTCTTCAGCTATAAACACTCGTCCCCTCAGCAGTCTCTCGTTATTCTCTCTCTTCAGCTATAAACACTCGTCCCCTCAGCAGTCTCTCTTTATTCTCTCTTTAGCTATAAACACTCATCCCCTCAGCAGTCTCTCTTTATTCTCTCTCTCTCTTCAGCTATAAACACTCATCCCCTCAGCAGTCTCTCTTTATTCTCTCTCTCTTCAGCTATAAACACTCGTCCCCTCAGCAGTCTCTCTTTATTCTCTCTCTCTTCAGCTATAAACACTCGTCCCCTCAGCAGTCTCTCTTTATTCTCTCTCTCTCTTCAGCTATAAACACTCGTCCCCTCAGCAGTCTCTCTTTATTCTCTCTCTTCAGCTATAAACACTCGTCCCCTCAGCAGTCTCTCTTTATTCTCTCTTTAGCTATAAACACTCATCCCCTCAGCAGTCTCTCTTTATTCTCTCTCTCTCTTCAGCTATAAACACTCATCCCCTCAGCAGTCTCTCTTTATTCTCTCTCTCTTCAGCTATAAACACTCGTCCCCTCAGCAGTCTCTCTTTATTCTCTCTCTCTTCAGCTATAAACACTCGTCCCCTCAGCAGTCTCTCTTTATTCTCTCTCTCTTCAGCTATAAACACTCGTCCCCTCAGCAGTCTCTCTTTATTCTCTCTTTAGCTATAAACACTCATCCCCTCAGCAGTCTCTCTTTATTCTCTCTCTCTCTTCAGCTATAAACACTCATCCCCTCAGCAGTCTCTCTTTATTCTCTCTCTCTTCAGCTATAAACACTCGTCCCCTCAGCAGTCTCTCTTTATTCTCTCTCTCTTCAGCTATAAACACTCGTCCCCTCAGCAGTCTCTCTTTATTCTCTCTCTCTTCAGCTATAAACACTCGTCCCCTCAGCAGTCTCTCTTTATTCTCTCTCTCTCTTCAGCTATAAACACTCGTCCCCTCAGCAGTCTCTCTTTATTCTCTCTCTCTCTTCAGCTATAAACACTCGTCCCCTCAGCAGTCTCTCTTTATTCTCTCTCTCTCTTCAGCTATAAACACTCGTCCCCTCAGCAGTCTCTCTTTATTCTCTCTCTCTCTTCAGCTATAAACACTCGTCCCCTCAGCAGTCTCTCTTTATTCTCTCTCTCTTTAGCTATAAACACTCGTCCCCTCAGCAGTCTCTCTTTATTCTCTCTCTCTCTTCAGCTATAAACACTCGTCCCCTCAGCAGTCTCTCTTTATTCTCTCTCTCTCTTCAGCTATAAACACTCGTCCCCTCAGCAGTCTCTCTTTATTCTCTCTCTCTTCAGCTATAAACACTCGTCCCCTCAGCAGTCTCTCTTTATTCTCTCTCTCTCTTCAGCTATAAACACTCGTCCCCTCAGCAGTCTCTCTTTATTCTCTCTCTCTCTTCAGCTATAAACACTCGTCCCCTCAGCAGTCTCTCGTTATTCTCTCTCTTCAGCTATAAACACTCGTCCCCTCAGCAGTCTCTCTTTATTCTCTCTTTAGCTATAAACACTCATCCCCTCAGCAGTCTCTCTTTATTCTCTCTCTCTCTTCAGCTATAAACACTCATCCCCTCAGCAGTCTCTCTTTATTCTCTCTCTCTTCAGCTATAAACACTCGTCCCCTCAGCAGTCTCTCTTTATTCTCTCTCTCTTCAGCTATAAACACTCGTCCCCTCAGCAGTCTCTCTTTATTCTCTCTCTCTCTTCAGCTATAAACACTCGTCCCCTCAGCAGTCTCTCTTTATTCTCTCTCTTCAGCTATAAACACTCGTCCCCTCAGCAGTCTCTCTTTATTCTCTCTTTAGCTATAAACACTCATCCCCTCAGCAGTCTCTCTTTATTCTCTCTCTCTCTTCAGCTATAAACACTCATCCCCTCAGCAGTCTCTCTTTATTCTCTCTCTCTTCAGCTATAAACACTCGTCCCCTCAGCAGTCTCTCTTTATTCTCTCTCTCTTCAGCTATAAACACTCGTCCCCTCAGCAGTCTCTCTTTATTCTCTCTCTCTTCAGCTATAAACACTCGTCCCCTCAGCAGTCTCTCTTTATTCTCTCTCTCTCTTCAGCTATAAACACTCATCCCCTCAGCAGTCTCTCTTTATTCTCTCTCTCTTCAGCTATAAACACTCGTCCCCTCAGCAGTCTCTCTTTATTCTCTCTCTCTTCAGCTATAAACACTCGTCCCCTCAGCAGTCTCTCTTTATTCTCTCTCTCTTCAGCTATAAACACTCGTCCCCTCAGCAGTCTCTCTTTATTCTCTCTTTTTAGCTATAAACACTCATCCCCTCAGCAGTCTCTCTTTATTCTCTCTCTCTCTTCAGCTATAAACACTCGTCCCCTCAGCAGTCTCTCTTTATTCTCTCTCTCTCTTCAGCTATAAACACTCGTCCCCTCAGCAGTCTCTCTTTATTCTCTCTCTCTCTTCAGCTATAAACACTCGTCCCCTCAGCAGTCTCTCTTTATTCTCTCTCTCTCTTCAGCTATAAACACTCGTCCCCTCAGCAGTCTCTCTTTATTCTCTCTCTCTTTAGCTATAAACACTCGTCCCCTCAGCAGTCTCTCTTTATTCTCTCTCTCTCTTCAGCTATAAACACTCGTCCCCTCAGCAGTCTCTCTTTATTCTCTCTCTCTCTTCAGCTATAAACACTCGTCCCCTCAGCAGTCTCTCTTTATTCTCTCTCTCTTCAGCTATAAACACTCGTCCCCTCAGCAGTCTCTCTTTATTCTCTCTCTCTCTTCAGCTATAAACACTCGTCCCCTCAGCAGTCTCTCTTATTCTCTCTCTCTCTTCAGCTATAAACACTCGTCCCCTCAGCAGTCTCTCTTTATTCTCTCTCTCTTCAGCTATAAACACTCGTCCCCTCAGCAGTCTCTCTTTATTCTCTCTCTCTTCAGCTATAAACACTCGTCCCCTCAGCAGTCTCTCTTTATTCTCTCTTTTTAGCTATAAACACTCATCCCCTCAGCAGTCTCTCTTTATTCTCTCTCTCTCTTCAGCTATAAACACTCGTCCCCTCAGCAGTCTCTCTTTATTCTCTCTCTCTCTTCAGCTATAAACACTCGTCCCCTCAGCAGTCTCTCTTTATTCTCTCTCTCTCTTCAGCTATAAACACTCGTCCCCTCAGCAGTCTCTCTTTATTCTCTCTCTCTCTTCAGCTATAAACACTCGTCCCCTCAGCAGTCTCTCTTTATTCTCTCTCTCTTTAGCTATAAACACTCGTCCCCTCAGCAGTCTCTCTTTATTCTCTCTCTCTTCAGCTATAAACACTCGTCCCCTCAGCAGTCTCTCTTTATTCTCTCTCTCTCTTCAGCTATAAACACTCGTCCCCTCAGCAGTCTCTCTTTATTCTCTCTCTCTTCAGCTATAAACACTCGTCCCCTCAGCAGTCTCTCTTTATTCTCTCTCTCTCTTCAGCTATAAACACTCGTCCCCTCAGCAGTCTCTCTTATTCTCTCTCTCTCTTCAGCTATAAACACTCGTCCCCTCAGCAGTCTCTCTTTATTCTCTCTCTCTCTTCAGCTATAAACACTCGTCCACTCAGCAGTCTCTCTTTATTCTCTCTCCAAGTTAATAAGAGAAAAATCTCAGCTGTTCATGTTACTGAGAAACACACAGAAGTGTAAACTCCTCTGTCCTGAAGATGTGGAGAACTTCAAGTTCCAGCTTCACCACTGACTGATACACAGCACTGACACTGGAGACTCCTTACACACGTCACACACACACACGTCACACACACGAGGGTGTGTATTGTACAGTGACACACACAGTCGGGTTCACATGGAGTGTATTGTGTGGAGTTTGAGGTAATTAAGTTCTTATTGCTCCTGTGATCTGATTTATCTCCATTACACATGTTCTTACTCTCTCAGGCTACTCATTATACACACACTTGATAATTTCTGTGTGTGTGTGTGTGTGCAGTTTAAAGTTGTCACTGTGAAGTGTGTATCTGCTCTGTTCATTACCAGTAGGGGGTAGGCATGATCTTTCTCTCTCTCTCTCTCTCTCTCTCTCTCTCTCTCTCACACACACACACACACACACACACACACACACACACACACACACACTAATTTTTAAACTCGCCCCCACACCTCCATCTCAGGTCTGCACTCAGAAGAGGATGAAGGTGCAGGAATAAAGCAGTTCAGCTCTTACATCTGGTTCTCACGCCTGCTCCATGTTCCTGCTCTGGTTCCTCTCCACTCCGTCTGCCATTTCTCCGTCCCCTTGGCTCCTTTATCAGCTCGGTGAGAACGAGGGATCAGGCTGAAAAGCGTCTACAGCACATCTTACCCTGAAAGCATCGGGATCAGATAACCTTTCAACACTGGTCCACGAGAACACAACTTGTAATTGGATTTTTTTTTATGTCAAAACTTTTTATCTTTTCATCGTTTTCAAACTGAAAATCTGTTCAAAATAAATATGATTCAATTCTAAATGATTCGCTCCTGTTCACACTGAACCTGCATTATTTTGTCAACACTCAAATCACTTAGTTTGAAGAAAAAATATAATTCTATTTTTTTTCAAATGTTAATTTAACCTGAGCTTTTTACTCACTGATGTCTCAGAAATGTGTCAATAATTTCACTTTGAGGTGAATTCAAATTATAATACAAAAAAAATATATAATATATATTTTAGATACTTTATATTTTTCTCCAGAGTATACACTGAAAAAAAAAATTCACATTACATTTTGTAATTTTGTAAATGTAATTAAAATCGCCAGAAATATATTTTACATTATTATTATTATTATTATTATTATTATTATTATTATTATTATTATGTTGCCAAAAATATATTTTGAGTCTATCATTTGTTTTTAATTTTTTTAATTGAAATAAATTTGCCAGAAATATATTTTATTATTATTATTATTATTATTATTATTATTATTATTATTATTATTCTTCATTCATTGTGTACCGCTTATCCGATCTATTCTCGGGTCACGGGGAGCCTGTGCCTATCTCAGGCGTCATTGGGCATCAAGGCAGGATACACACTGGACGGAGTGCCAACCCATCACAGGGCACACACACTCTCTCTCTCTCTCATTCACTCACGCAATCACACACGGACAATTTAGAGACGCCAATCAACCTACAATGCATGTCTTTGGACTGGGGGAGGAAACCGGAGTACCCGGAGGAAACCCCCGAGGCACGGGGAGAACATGCAAACTCCACACACGCATGGCGGAGGTGGGAATGCGTGAGGGAGGTGTGAGGCAAACGTGCTAACCACCAAGCCACTGTGCCCCCCATTATTATTATTATTTCCCATGTAATTTTTCTAATAAACTGAATGTCAGATTAAATGTATGTTTTCTGCTGTTAATTCAACTGGAGCTCTGAGAATGAATAATTCATCACCGAGTTCATCGTGTTATTTCAACTTTGGTAAAGAATCATTATTCTGTGAAGGAGGAATCACCTCGAGCGAAAACTGATGTGTGTGAGTGTGTGTGTGTGTCCTCAGCTTTAGTAATCTCACTGAAGCATCAAAATATGCAAACGAGGATGATTCACATGAATCAGTATCATGACTGTGTGTGTGTGTGTGTGTGTGTGTGTGTTACAGATATGAAATGAAAATGACCCACGACCTTCTTTTTGTCTTTCTTTCATTCTTTTTCTTCGTCATGTGAATCTGTGTCATGAAAACGCTGCGTTCCTTCTGAAGATTCCTCTACATCCAAATATCTCACTGAAGACCAGATCAATCCAAAGAGTCGACTAAAGAAATGAGATTTGCGTAAAAGTTATTTGTGATTCGCAAAACTTAGACTTAAGACTTAAAACATGAAATTTTCTAAATCCTGTAAACACTGCTAGTTATTTTGTCTGTTTTTGCTCATTAGATAATAATAATATTAATAATAATAATTATAATAATAACAATAATAATAACAGTGGTGTGTATCAGCTCCACATGATTTTGTTGAATAAAATATCCTGTTTTCTGTCTTTATAAATTCACTCCTGTTGCAAGTTAAAATCGAAAGCCAACTTTTCCCCCAAAATAAACTCAGAACACTGCTGACCTTTAACATAATTAAAAATCTTTGCAGTGAAAATAAAAAGCACAGCAGAAAGAGTTGAAGTTAAAAGGAAATAAGAAAAAATCCCACAGAGAGAATTTGGCCTTTAAAAGTAAAACTCGTGAGATTTAAATTGAACAGATAACTCAGATTATTGACTCAAAAAAGGCCACAATAAGAAATATTACTGTAGTTCGGAAAGGTCAGGAGCGTGGAGCCGTGTGAAGATGACCTGTGTTGGGGTTTTAGTTTGGTCAGAAACATCAGAGGTGGTTTTTGTGTGAAAGATTGTAGAAGTGTGTTAACAAGACGCTGCTTTTTACCATCATTTATTCATGAGTTTATTGAGTAGAGTGTATAAACCTCACGGCCAGGCGCGTTAGCGAACGAGTCCTGAGTCGTAAAAGCAGCGACTCTCTCTGAAGCTGTGTGCATTAGGAGGATTAAACACTCTGACCACCAGGGGGCTCACAGAGGGTCTTTAACACTGTCACGCAAACGTCACACAAACATCACACAAACAACATGCAAACATCACTCAACGGTTACACAAACGTCACGCAAATGTCACGAAGATGTCACGCAAACATCACACAAACATCACGCAGACATCACACAAACGTCACTCAAACGTCACAAAGATGTCACGCAAACATCACGCAAACGTCACGCAAACATCACGCAGACATCACACAAACGTCACGCAAACATCACACAAACATCACGCAGACATCACACAAACGTCACTCAAACGTCACGAAGATGTCACGCAAACATCACGCAAACGTCACGCAAACATCACGCAGACATCACACAAACGTCACGCAAACATCACACAAACATGACGCAAACGTCACGAAGATGTCACGCAAACGTCACACAAACGTCACGCAAACATCACGCAAACGTCATGCAAACATCACACAAACATCACACAAATGTCACACAAATGTCACAAACATCACGCAAACGTCACGCAAACGTCACGAAGATGTCACGCAAACGTCACACAAACATTACACAAACGTCACACAAACGTCACGCAAACGTCACGCAAACGTCACACAAACGTCACGCAGACATCACACAGACATCACACAAACATCACACAAACGTCACACAAACGTCACGCAGACGTCACACAAACGTCACACAAACGTCACGCAAACGTCACGCAAACGTCACACAAACGTCACGCAAACATCACACAAACATCACACAAACGTCACGCAAACGTCATGCAAACATCACACAAACATCACACAAACGTCATGCAAACATCACGCAAACGTCATGCAAACATCACACAAACATCACACAAATGTCACACAAATGTCACAAACATCACGCAAACATCACGCAAACGTCACGAAGATGTCACGCAAACGTCACACAAACATCACACAAACGTCACACAAACGTCACGCAAACGTCACGCAAACGTCACACAAACGTCACGCAGACATCACACAGACATCACACAAACATCACACAAACGTCACACAAACGTCACGCAAACATCACACAAACGTCACGCAAACATCACGCAGACGTCACTCAAAGGTTACACAAACGTCACGAAGACGTCACTCAAACGTCACAAAGATGTCACGCAAACATCACGCAAAAGCCACGCAAACGTCAGGAAGACGTCACACAAATGCTGGGAAATTCACACAAACCGTTCCAGCTTTTTCTCCAGCACTGTGCTGGTTTCTCCGGTTCGGTCTGCGGTGTGTCCTATCAGTTTAAAAAGCAACTGACTTCGCAAAAAACATAAGATTCACGTCAGCTTTAGAGAAACTCGAAATTGTAACGTGTTTCGGTAAACGCTATACTGACTAGCGACATTTCACACTTATGCTGATTGTGTTTATTAAAAACACACTACACACTATAACCCTTCTCTGGATCAGTTGTTAAATCAGATGTTTAAACTTTAAACTCTATTCTAATCTCAACACTAATTTTTTGTTCATAGCATTACAGTAGCTGAAACTCGCAACAAGGTGTGAAGCTCCGCCCACTTCATGCCATTATGTCACACCATATCATATATCCTAAAATAGCTTCAGTCCTGAAACTCATTAGAGAATAGAGAAACACAAAACTCCACAGACTCCGTCCTCGCTCTAATCAGAAGCAGTGCCGGAGAGTACAGATGTTCACGTTCTCCAACATTCTACTGGACCTTCTACATCACGCAGAAGAAAAGGAGCACGGAATTTACCTGGCAGAAACACAGAGGCAAAAACATGAAGGAAGGTAATGGTGGAAGCACCAGGCACGCTCAGACACGAATACAGACGAACAGTCTAAAACTGACTCAGTACTCAGTGCTGAAATGTGAGAATAAACTCACACTGATGGAGATGAAGAAGTGAAGTGGCTCAGTGTGTGTCTGGGTGTGTGTGTGTGTGTCTGGGTTTGTGTGTGTGTGTGTGTGTGTGTGTGTAATAATAAACTCAGACTGATAGAGAGCGAAATGGTTGAAATGGCTCAGTGTGTGTCTGGGTGTGTGTGTGTGTAATAATAAACTCAGACTGATAGAGAGTGAAATGGTTGAAATGGCTCAGTGTGTGAGGGTGAAGTGTTAAAAAAATCATCACTGGATCACTGCACACTTCTGTAACTTTATGGAGTGTTTTAGTACTAAAGACTGTGTGTGTGTGTGTGAGAGAGAGAGTGTGTGTTGTGTGTGTGTGTGTGTGTATGTGTGCGTGTATGAAGTTGATTAATTTCCTCTAACAGTCACTCACCAACAATTACAATTCTTTACTTAGTAAAAAATAAGACATGAAAACTTTTTATCCATTTATAGTTACATTTTTGTTTATTTCAGTTATTTTCTCTGTCACTTATGTTATAGCAGCTATAAACAGTCATTCCCTCACCAGGCTCTCTTTGTTCATGACACAGTGCTGACACTGGAGACTCCTCCCACACATGATACACAAACATTTCCTCATCTTCATCAGATCGTAGTTTATACACGTGTATTATCAGTGGAGTGTGAGCTGTACTCGTCCCTGTGTGTGAGCTGTTGCTATGGAAACGATAAGGTATTAGAGTGAGTGCATTAATATAAAGCTGCAGTCAGAGCTGCTGTTAGAGAGAATTAATCACCACATGATCCACCAATCAGAGTCCAGAACTCAGCAGGTATGAAGGTCAGTAATGTTCTCCGTAATATTCTACTTTTTTGCAGGGAAATAAAATCTTTACTGATCTAAAGATGCTCCGACTGACGTTAATGCAAAATTTGAAAGCAAGACTTTTGCACAGCAGGGTTTATAAATGCCCCGTATTCCTCGTCAGCATTTCCTTTCATTACTGGATGTAATTCACACAGAGGAAGTGGAAGCGCTCCTGCACTTTTTTGCAGACTGCAGTGAATTATACGAGGGATTTCTCTCTAATTAATTAGCTGCAGCTGAACGGTGTTTGGGTTCAGCGAGCGCACAAACCCGATCTGGTCCAGATTGATGTCCTGACCCCGGGCCACCTCACGCTCCATATGTACTGCTGTAATTATTGCAGTGTCTTCTTTCTTTTAATTGGCTTTAAATTAAGGGCATTTATTTTAATTAGCTAGCATGTGTGTGAGGAAGTTTTCTGTCTTTTTGAAGAAGGTGGTTCATAGAAATTCTAATCTCAGTTCACTCCAGGCTTTATTCTCAATGATGAATCTGAGAACAAAGAAAGAAAGAAAGATGGAGAAAGAGGAGACATTCAGGACTGCGCTTCATTATTTCCACTTGTTATATCCCGCCTTTAATACCACTGTAACCAATCAGACTGCAGTTCCTCCCGCTGTAAGTAATTAGTTTGCAGGCCCCGCCCCAATTGACCATGACCAATCAGATAACAGTTCCAACCCAAAATACACTGTAACCAAACTGCAGTTCCTGCCTCAATGCTTTCTCTAGTAATTTGCCCACAGGCTCCGCCCCAAATATTGCCCTTACCATTAAGAACACAGCGTTTGATCAAATGCCACTGTAACGAATCAGGCTGCAGGTCCCACCCCCACTGCTACTATAACCAATCAGACTGCAGGCCCCGCCCCCAATTCAACCATAACCAATCTGAATACAGGTCCCGCCCCCAACGCCACTATAACCAATCAGAGTGCAGGCCCCGCCCCCAATGCAACTATAACTAATCTGACTGCAGGTCCCGCCCCCAACGCCACTAACCAATCAGACTGCAGGTCCAAGTCCCAGTGTAAATGTAACCAATCAGAGCACAGCTGTAACCCCAGCATGCCTCTCTGCAGTCAAAGCTAATCTAGCAAGTGAAGGCTAACATAAATTCGTATCCAGATTCAGTGAATGAAGTGCAGAAGTTACTGCAGTTTCCGGTGTTCAGACTCGTGTTCTGCAGCCGCTTCAGTGGAGGTTCTGAGCTTCACATTCACATCATTTTTCACTCCTAGTTTTTCAACCTTTAAACACGAGCCTTCACCTCCACTCCTTCCTTCACACCTTTAGCACTCAGCTACTCGTTTATCCTCCGTGTTAATTAATCATCTGATAAATCACTCTATAAATTCATCACTGATCTCAGAATGTTTCCTGGACATAAAATGGTGTTGTTTTATTGTCCGGACTCTTCAGGAGTTAAAAATAAAAGTGACTTCTGCAGCACAATCTGTCCGGCGCTAATTATTAACACGCTGGCTTCTCCGAATGGTTTTTATTTTATTTATTTTTTTTTTTTTAACTTTTATTGATTTCCCCCCTTTTTCTCTTGCTACTTATTTTTTTCGCTGCAGTAGCCGTGATGTTTTTTTTTATTTGTCAGTCTTACGACATCATTTGCATAATTGGTTGCTCATCTCAGAGTACTCGCTTTTGGACAAACTTCAGGACGCCAGATGTGCGGACGCTGCTCGTCATTAATGAGGCTGCCGACAAAGTAACTGCAAGTGTGTGTGTGTGTGTGTGTGTGTGTGTGTGTTTGAGTGGGGGGATAAAGTCATATCAGCAAAATCTCCCTCAGTAACCATGGTTACTGTGCTGTGCGGAGGAGGGAGAGGTAAAAATATCATCTTTAAATTCGTTTCTCTGCTGAAACATGCGCCGTGGGAGAGGAAAGTGAATTACTCTCTAATCATATTTAAAGGCCAAGCGCTCGTTTCAACATGAACATCATCTACCTCACACCTCACACACATCTCTCTCTCCATCACTAACATACACAAATACACAAATAACTGTACAACACTGCTCAGCTCTGTACTCTGATCGGTCAGAAGGTGTTGATTAATGATCTATAACAGCAGATCTGTAATTAATACTTTAATTAATACCTTATCGTTGCTATAGCAACAGCTCACGTGTGGAAGGAGTCTCCAGTGTCAGCGCTGTGGTGAAGCTGTAAAGGTCCTTCAGAACAGAGGAGTTTACATTTCTCTGTAACATGAGCTGTGTTTCATTAAATATCACCGTAAATGGACAAAAATGACACTTTTTCTGAAACATAATGTTATAAGAGGAATAAAACTCTTATGCTGTTTTATTAAAATAATCCCCATCATTGCGGAGACAGAAACTCTTCCTCCTCTCAGTATTTTAATGTAACAGTAACACACACAGCGTGAGCTTGTCCACGCCCCCTATGATGTCATAAAGCTTGTTAAGGTGTGAAAGACGCCATGAGTGAAAACCTTCCCAGACAGGAGGAATATTTTTCTCTCTTCCTGACACTCATCCAGCCGGCGCCGTTAGCTGCATCGCTCTGCTGTCAATCACAATAATCCTCTGCACCGGCTGAAGTGTCGGTTTAGCGTTTAATTACCTTCACACCTGCACAAACTGAGAGGGAGGAAGAGGAGGAGGAGGAGGAGGAGAGTGTCAGCGTTTGCCGAGGAGGAAAACTTTTCTAAAAAAGAAACAAAGACAAAGATAGCACCGAAGACAGAGCTGCCATCCGTCAGTAAAACACCAGGAAATGCAGCAGCTCTTTCTCTCCTCTTTCAGAACCTGTCATGTCAGTTTCAGACTTTTTTACTCTAAAAGTGTCTTATAAATGTTGAGAAATACCTCTATATAAATATTCCACAACTAAGCCCCGCCCACTAACACAACAAACTCATTGAACAGTGGGAGGAGCTTAGAAGAGGACAGAGTAAATGATAAAGATGTTTTTCTGATTTGAAATATAAAATGATCTTCCTGTGTTCTTCACACACGTCCGTCTCCTGCTGCGTGTCCTTCAGTGGAGATGTGAAAACACACACCGGCTCCGTGGGGATGAGCATCGTGGCGTGTTCAGGCTTCTGCTTAATTTATCTCTGAGTGACCTGATCTCAAAAACACACGCTTCATCTAGAGGGAAAAAAATGAAGTCATGTTTATTACACAGATGTTCAGTTGGTGGAATGAAAAGGTGACACTGATATCTGTCCAGGTTCCTTTAGTTTTTATTTACACCCACACCTGTGTAGACACACACACACACACACACACACACACACACACACACACACACACACCTGCCAGGAGGTTGGCACGGTGTGTCTGTGTATGTGTGTGTGTGTGTGTGTGTGTGTGTGTGTGTTACTACATACTGTACCCACCTCTGAGACACACAGAGATTGTGCCAGCTCCAGTGGCATCCAGAGATGGACCAGCTCCAGCTGCTTTCTGAGGACTGGAGTAATCAAAGCAGCACTGCCAACCCTATGTGGACATTTTACACACAACATTCTACACATGCTGTATCTGCACCACACAACTAATGCAGAAAGGACATTGTTCATATCACACTCTCCGTGTGTCACCCAGATGAGGATGGGTTCCCTTTTGAGTCTGGTTCCTCTCAAGGTTTCTTCCTAATTCCATCTAAGGGAGTTTTTCCTTGCCACAGTCGCCTGAGTCACCTCAGGCTCACTCACTAGGGAAAATTCTGTCTAACATCTAGGACTGTTTGTTTGTATGTTTATTGTTTCTTATGTTCTGTAAAGCTGCTTTGAGACAATGCTCTTGAAAATTGAATTGAATTGAATACTGTCACTGCCAAGAAAAAGAATATAATCTAATCACTCTGAAGGTGTCTTCAATAGCTGTTGTGGGTGGAGCTTACATGTATGATTTCGCCTTTTGGGCGGAGTAATTTGGGAGTGATACAGTAGAGTAACACAACAGCACACCGCATGTTCTACACTTACTGTTAAAAATGGGTGGGGTTTAAGTGTCACTCAACCCCCCAATAATGGTTACTCACTGTGATATTAGGCCACACCCACTTAACGGTTATTATATGGATATAGTCACGGAGTGAAAGCTGCTGAGAATTTTATCGATGTTTATTTTTTAGATTTTATTGGACGTTTTTCGGAACATATTTTCTTTCATGAACTGTAATGTGTCTCCTGTGTAGCTGCTAATTTATTTGAAAGATGATTTAAAAAAAAAAGTATTCTGGGTAATTATCAGTAATGAGCATCTCTCCGTTTCCGCATCGCACATCAAAATCTCTTCTGAAAATAAAAGTCAACAACTTAATTATTGAATCTCAGCACATTAAAAAACACAACACATTAACACAAACTGCATCGCAGCAGCTCACATAGTCACAAGAAACAACATTTACTGGAGGTTTCAGGCCGCTTCGCTCTCCTCGCCTCAGACATGCGCTCGTTGCTTATGGAGCTTTGATGCTAATGTAGCTAAGGATTAGCAGAACTACAGAGTGCAGGGGCTGAAAATATAATCCAGAAGATTATATAATATTATATAAACCAGAAGAAAACAGGAGCAGGAGAAATGTAAACAAATGACACTGGGGCTTTATTATTTAAAAAAGTCTAAGATTAATATCACATTCACCGCTCAGGAAGGAGGAAGTGTCTCTATCATGGCAGTAGCATGTGTCCTGCACGAAGGAACGGTCAGAGGTCAAAGGGAGGCTTCAATAAAGTTTCAAAGATCCAATAAACACCAACACAAACAAATACTAACACAACAAACAGACACAACAAACACAGACACAACAAACACAGACACAAACAAACACCAAAACAAACAAGCACAGACTCAACAAACATTAACACACTACACACACTATATCCACACACTATACACACTACACACATACTACACACACACTACATACACTATTCACACTACACACACTATATCCACACACTATACACACTACACACACACTACACACACACTACATACACTATTCACACTACACACACTATATCCACACACTATACACACTACACACACACTACATACACTATTCACACTACACACACTATATCCACACACTATACACACTACACACACACACTACACACACACTACATACACTATTCACATACTACACACACTATATCCACACACTATACACACTACACACACATTACACACATACTACATACACTATTCACACTACACACACTATATCCACACACTATACACACTACACACACACACTACACAAACATTATACACACTACACACACACTACACACACTATTCACACTACGCACACTGTACACATACTACACACGCTATATCCACACACTATACACACACTACACACACTATTTACACTATACACACTACACATACCGTACACACACATTATACACACTACACACACTATTTACACTATACACACTACATATACCGTACACACACATTATACACACTACACACACACTACACAAACTATTCACACTATACACACAACACACACATTATACACACTACACACACTATTCACACTACACACACTACATACACATTATACACACTACACACACTATTCACATACTACACACACTATATCCATACACTATACACACTACACACACTGTACACACACATTATACACACTACACACACACTACACAAACTATTCACACTATACACACAACACACACATTATACACACTACACACACTATTCACACTACACACACTACATACACATTATACACACTACACACACTATTCACATACTACACACACTATATCCACACACTATACACACTACACACACGCTACACAAACATTATACACACTACACACACTATTCACACTACACACACTACACACATACTACACACGCTATATCCACACACTATACACACACCACACACACACTACACACACTATTTACACTATACACACTACACACACACTACACACACTATACACATACTACACACACACTACACACAATACACACACTACACACACTATACACATACTACACACACACTACACACATTGTACACACTACACACACACTACACACACTACACACACTATTCACACTATACACACAACACACACATTATACATACTACACACACTATTCACACTATACACACAACACACACATTATACACACTACACACACTATTCACACTACACACACTACATACACATTATACACACTACACACACTATATCCACACACTATACACATACTACAGACGCTATATCCACACACTATACACACCACACACACACACCACATGCACACTACACACACACTACACACACATACACACACTACATACGCACTACACACACTATACACACTTCACACACTACACACACACACTACATATACACTATTCACACTACACACACTATAAACACTACACACACTATTCACACTACACACACTATACACACTATTCACACTACACACACTACGCACACACTACACACACTATTCACACTATACACATACTACACACGCTATATCCACACACTATACACACCACACACACACTACATACACACTACACACACACTACACACACACTACACACTATATCCACACACTATACACACTACACGCACACACTGCACATCACACCCTGAAGACCTGAAGGACAAGCTCAAAAACCATTAAACTGCAGAGAGTTCATCAGCAGGCCAGGGCGTCGCCAAGGAAATAAAAAATCTACACAAAAAACATAAAAATACATAAACAAACAAACAAACAAACAAGCAAATAAACAAACAAACCAGGCTTTAAAGTTCTATCAAGATGAAGAATGAATTCTTTAATATTAGAATATTAATAATATTATTATTTGATCATAGAACACATCTGTATTTTCTTATTTATTTCTTATTATTTTATTGTATTTATATATTTTTTTAATCATTAGTGGAACCCCCACAGGAGAAGTAAAAGGAAAACAGATGAATGGAAGAATCTTTCATCATTACTAATTCCACTTGTTTTATTTGTATAAGTTATCAGCGCATCGTAAATACATTTTTTTTTGGTGGTGTGTTTTGTGTCGTGTTTCATCACACACACCTTTCACATGTTGAAAAATCGATCTGATGAGTTTGAGGACTGACGCAGTTCCACACTCGCCTCTCAGACATTATCCTTCACCTTCCACCAGGAGTGTTAATGACACACCCGAGATGTACCGCTTCATCCTGAGCAGAACAGCGAGGAGGTGATGGGGCGAGAGAGGAAGGCAGAAAGGAAGTCATCACACTCTCTCACTTTTATATATATATATATATATGTGTGTGTGTGTCTAAAGAGACCTGCAGATTTTGATGGGTAACATTTTTTTCCCTCTCACAATCTCAATTCGGCAATGAAGGTCAAAGTCAATTACAGAAGTGAGACAGGAAGTGTGTGTGTGTGTGTGTGTGTGTGTGTGTGTGTGAGAGAGAGAGAGAGAGAGAGAGAGAGAGAGAGAGAGAGAGAGAGAGCAAGTCTGGACAAAGTGATTAAAATAATAAATGAAACCTGTTTGTGTCCCACTGAAGTTCACACATTTCTGTGTGTGTGTGTGTGTGTGTGTGTAGTGAGTGTGTGTGTGTGTGTAGTGAGTGTGTTTCACTTAAAAAAAACACTGTTAGTTCGACTCATTAAACCTTGGTGACTACACTGCAGGGATTAATTAGAAAGGCCGCTTCATCTGTGGCCTTAAAAACTCTTAATACACACACACACACACACACACACACACACACACACACACACACACACACACACACAGCTATAGACAATAACACAATCACAGCAATAATAAATAATAAAACAATGGTGACAGTAATATAGTAATAACCCATGACTCTACTCTGTTATAACACAGTTATAACACAATCACAGCAATAATAAATAATAACACAATGACAACAGTAATACAGTAATAACACAATGACAATAACACAGTAATAACACAATCACTCTCTGCTCTATTACAATAATCCTCAGTGTGATGGTGAGAGGAGAAAAACCCTCTCTCTCTGGTGGAGATGAAGGTCACCTTTCTCTCATGAAGCTTTGTGATGAAGAGGAGATTATTCCCAGCACCACTTGTCCACCAGTCCATTTCTCTCCATTAGCGATGGTCACAGAGGACCAGAAACAGCGTCATTACAAATAATCAAACGTGAACTTCAGTGGCCTTCAGGAGCATCGGTCATCTGCTCTGAACCCTGAACATGCTCCAGATATCACCACAAATAAAGATCTGAGTCAGACGGCTAATAACCAGCGTGGAGAAACTCATCACTGCTCCTTCTTCGCTCCGAGGAATGGACGCTAGGATTATTTTACTTTATAACTCATGCTACTTAGCAGGCTAGCTGTTAGCAATGGCAAGGTTAGATTTTCAGGGCTTCACATTCAGATGAATAAAATGATCTGGTTCATGCATCTGAAAAAAAACTAATGTAGAGATAAACACAAAGAGAATGGTAATGGTAGTGTGTGTGTGTGTGTTTGTGTAGTTGTGTATTTGTGAGCTTATAGTGTGTGTGTGTGTAGTTGTGTGTTTGTGAGCTTATAGTGTGTGTGTGTGTGTGTGTGTGTGTATAGTTGTGTATTTGTGAGCTTACAGTGTGTGTGTGTAGTTGTGTGTTTGTGAGCTTACAGTGTGTGTGTGTGTGTGTGTGTGTGTGTGTGTGTTTAGAGACAGAACAGAGCTCTTGTTATAATTCCTTCCTTGCTGGACATCCCTGGGCTCATCACTGCAGCTGAAGTCACAGCAGTAACATGCTCTAAAGCTGAAGATCAGAATCTAGTGTATCTGAGACACGCCCCCAGTTTAAATAAAAAGGAGTGTTTTAACAAAACTATTTCTCTCTCTCTCTCTCTCTCTCTCTCTCTCTCTCTCTCTCTCTCTCTCTCTCTATCTCTTTCCGAGGTATCATTTCAGGCGCTAAGCAAAATTTACAAACGTTAATCGAAACCCATGGTTTCCATTCAGCTGTGTGTGTGTGTGTGTGTGTGTGTGTTTGTGTGTAGCAGTGATTAACGTAAATCAGGTCAAATGCTGAGTTTTTGTGTAGAGACAAAAATGCTGTTGCATTAATGGGATCAGCTTGAGATTGTGTTTCAACGTTTAATTTTTAGCCCAAACTTTATTACAGCATGTTTGAAGATAGTTACGTTGTGCGCTAATTGGGATTAATCTGCATACAGAGTTTTATATGAAGAACGTCACACACATTTCTCTGAAATCTCTCTCAGAGTGTGTTCTACCTGCTTCAGGTTTGATTACCACACATTAACGTTAACATTTTCTAAAGAAAAAAAGTGTTAATACACTTGATAGCTAAACCTGACTGTAATGTTTAAACGTTTAAATAATTCTAGTTAAAGTCATATCCTGTTAATGTATCCTTCCACATCAGCATGTGGACTTAGAACTCAAAAAACAACAATTTAGACACAACTTAGACACAAATTAGCATAACTAGCGCTACAGCAAGCTATACAACTGAACACTACTAATTCATTTTGTATGACTGTTAGCGGTTAGCTTTTCTTAGACAGAAATTTAGAAGTGTAGCTAGTAATTAGCATGAGCACTGTCTGACTAGCAGAGTAAAAAACATACCACAGTTTGACTTTAAATCGTCTTTCAATGTTTATTTTATAGCTTCAACTCATTATTAGAACATAATGAAACAGGAGAAAGCAATTAGAGCTAAAAATATCACTAACTGTTGTGAGAAGATAAAGACTTCACCTCTAACGTTCCTGTAGAAATGAAGGAACACATTTCATCTGATAAGCCTTTCCTTTGAAATGAGATGCATGAAAGGTGCATTTGGAGGTAAAATGTGTTCTTTTTGGCTTTGTTAGAAGTTCGAGGTCACAGAAAAACACGCTCTGCATTAACCTCGCTGCAGGACAAGCTCCCTAAAGTGACAGAATAATTACACTAATAAGCTGTAAGAGCATTTCGGTACACGCTCACTTTAGCGTAGAGGTCAGAGCAGAAAAGGAAACTTATTTTCCTGAAAAAAAAAAGCCATTCACTACTCTGAACTTAGAAATTTCTTTTCAGTGAGACTTTTCAGTGGCTTGAGACATTTGATTCATTTGACTGATTCAGATTCGTTCACAGATTTTTGCACAGATGTTTGATCATCGCGCTCAAAACGATTGCTAATAACTGTTTTTGTTTTTTAACAATGTGTGTATCATTGAGTCAATCACTGATTCACTGAATGAATGCAAACCTCGGAACCAAAACGAATCATGGATGTGAATACTGATTCACTGAATCACTGCCATGACTGAAAGCTTCACTGACTCAATTACTGATTCGTGAATCTCAGTCATAAAGATTCTCTGAATCAGACACTGATTTGCTGAATGATAGCAGAGCAAATATGAGGCTTGACTGAAATGATTCAATGAGTCACACAAACAGTGATTCATTTGAACAATGATTCACTGACTGACGACTGAAAGGATTCACTGACTCAAATACTGCACTTCTGAATCTTTGACTCAAACACTTGTAAGGACTACCCACTGGCCCAACGACGGAATCCAGTGGCGTGGGTGAAGGGATCTCATGTTCTACCTTTCCTTTGCGCTTCTAGAAGAATTTGCTTGATTTATTAGAATTTGCTTTTGTTCTTAAACCTCTGTGGATAATTATAATCTGACTCCAATTAATAATTAATATAATATAATCTGATGTTAGTTATTGCTTTCAGCTGCTCCCTGCTCAGGGTCGCCACAGCGGACCACCTGGTCCGCACAACAACTTGGCAAACGTTTTACGCCGGATGCCCTTCCGGACGCAACCCTCCCATTTTTCCGGGCTTGGGACCGGCACTGCATCCAGTGGCTGGGGTTGAGGCATTGGCTGGGAATCGAACCCGGGCCTTTCGCATGATAGGCGAGAAACCTACCACTGAGCCACCAATGCCTCTAATATAATATAATCTGATGCTGATCACAATTTAGAGGGTTTGACTATTCTTAATTTATTAAGTAGATAGAAAACTGAAATGATTGAACATAACTCCATTTAAACTTAAACCTAGGTTTCTCTTTATAAGTTCAAGTTTCGGTTTGTTCTAACTTAACTTTAAACCAAGACATTCTCCATTCCAGTTTAAGTTCACACCCAAAGATTAAAGAGGTTTGTAATAATGATTTTCTATAGGCTCAGAATAAGTCAAAATAAACAGTTTATTTTACACTTAAATCAATCTATTCAATTAGAAAAATACAAAACACACTAACAAATAAAACGATCAGCATAGTATGAAAAACACAAGTTACAGAGTCAAAGTCATACCTGGCAATAGAGACACACAGTAATAGTGTGGGAAGTTCTCCTCCTGTGTTGCTGGTCACTTTCTGTGTTTGAAGCGCTTACCGCGAGTTTCTTGCCTGTGTCGGCGTTTTAATCATAGTTTATGTAGTTGCTTTCGGCTGCTCCCTGTTCGGGGTCGCCACAGCGGACCAGCTGGTCCGCACAACAACTTGGCAAATGTTCTGACGCAACCCTCCCATTTTACCGGGCTTGGGACCGGCACTGCATCCAGTGGCTGGGAATCGAATTCGGGTCTTCCGCATGATAGGCGAGAAACCTACCACTGAGCCACCAATGCCCCGTTTCAAACATAGATTATACTGTCTTATTTTCTTTTTTTTTTTTTTTTTGCCTGAATATTTTACACTGTCAAGTTTTGTTTCCAATTTTTTATTGCAGTTAATTGTTCTTTTTTTTTCAGGAGAAGCTTTTCTGTTCTTTTCGGTCTTCAAACAGCAATCAGAGGAAACCCACTTCGGAGCTCTTCAATATCCAGGCTAAATTCACATAAAGGTACGTAATCTTAAAGTATGGCTAACTTTCAGCTTGTACAGTGTGTGAGCTGCAGGATGTTTAGTAATTCTTCCTCCGTTGTTAGCGTTAATTTGACTTGTGATAAGTGTACACTAGCTAGCTCTCTGATGGAGAAGATATTAACTTTAGAGGTGCGCATCCAGACACTAGACTAGACACTAGAGACACTAGCGATAGTGAGAGCAGTGTAGTGTCTGTAGGGGAAAGTCTGGATGTCTTAGGTGGAGTTAGTAATCCCCCAACTCCGGCATTAAAGCCCTCACAGCAGGGTGAATGGGTGACGACTCGGCGACATAGTCACAAAGCCAAGGCTAACGCTAAGGCTTGCCCACGGGAGCATCACTCCTCTCCGCTTCACATGTGCAACAGGTTTGCTCTCCTCAATGAAGAACCCGCTGAGAAACCTGAAAGAGCTCTGGTTATAGGAGACTCTATCTTGAGGCATGCGAAATTAGCTAGGCCTTTAGGGGCTCCAGCAGCACAGGTCAGGTGTATCCCGGGAGTCAGGACGCCGGACACAGCAGGTAATCGTAGGGTCCTAGGCAAGCATAGGTTCGCGAAGATAGTCTTCTATGTAGGAGCTAATGATATACACCTTCATCAGTCTGAGGTTACTAAGAGTAATATTGTAGAGGTGTGTAAATTATCAAAGGCGATGCCCGATGCTGTAGTATGCTCTGGCCCCATCCCAATGCGATGTGGCGATGTAGCTTACAGCAGGTTATGGTCGCTGAACTGCTGGATGTCCAGGTGGTGCTTTGAAAACAATGTGGGCTTCATAGATAATTGGAGCTCGTTTGACGGCAAGGCTGGACTGTTAGGGCGGGGCGGTGTCCATCCCACTCGGGAAGGTGCTGCTCTCATTTCTTGCAGCATAGCACATAGTCTTAAAGCAGGTCTAGTTAATCGGTGACAATCCAGAGCCAGGGCCAGGGAGCAGACAAGCAGGCTAATCCCACCGTCTGCTAGCTGCAATGAGTCGTCACCCAGGGTTCATAACATTGAGACTGTGTCTGTTCCCCGAGCTAAACAAAAATGTTTTAACAATCAGAAAATTAGTTTTAGTAACCTGATTAACATAAAAGTAGATCATAGTGAATGCACAGCCAGCACCTTTGATCTGAAGCTAGGACTGTTAAATATAAAATCTCTTTCATCTAAAGCACTTATTACTAATGAACTGATTACTGATCAGGAGTTTAGTGTTCTGTGTTTAACAGAAACATGGATTAAACAAACGAGTGTGTAGCATTAAATGAAGCTTGTCCTCCTGGTTATAATTATATACACCAACCACGTCTAACAGGCAGGAGAGGAGGTGTCGCAGTTATCAATTTAACACATTTGAAGTTCTTTATACTAACTTAACTTATGTAGCCACAACACAATAAGTTCACAGAGTCGATTCCACTAATTGTTATTTACAGAGCTCCAGGGCCATATTCTGAGTTCCTCAGTGAATTTGCAGATTTCATTCCAAACCACGTTGTTTCTTTAGACAGAGCATTAACTGTAGGAGACTTCAACATTCATTTTGATAAGTCAGAAGACCCTCTAAGAAGAGCAGTTGTATCCATCTTAGATTCAGTAGGTGTTAATCAAAGTGTAACAGGACCCACTCATAATGGAGATCACAGTCTGGATCTTATTCTAACATTCGGCTTAAATATAGAAAACATAGTCACTCTTCCACAGTGGGAAGCTATCTCAGATCACTATCTTCTTTCATTTAAAATGCGTCTTAGACACGAGATGCGCAATGTGCCACGTCTCCATATTGAGCGTACATTTACGTCTGCTACTGCAGAGAGATTTACCAATAGAATCCCAGAATTATCACATATGATTGGTTCACCGTCTGACCCCACAGAACTTGATCAGGTGACTGATTACCTGCTGACCTACTGATAATGTAGCTCCACTTAAAAGGAAAATAATTAAAGAGAAGAAACTAGCACTCTGGTACAATGACCACACATGAGCTTTAAAACAATCAGCTAAGAAACTAGAACGTAAATGGCGTCAAACTAAATTAGCAGTGTTTCAGTTAGCGTGGAAGGAAAGCCTTCTGAGCTACAAAACTTCTCTTAGTACTGCTAGATCAGCGTACCTCTCTGCCCTCATCGAAGATAACAAAAACAATCCTAAATTTTTATTTATTACTGTAGCAAAACTAACTAGGAGTAAAACCACTGCAGAAAAACACACACCTTCTTTATGCAGCAGCAATGACTTCATGAATTTTTTCAATGGAAAGATGGATAATATCAGGCAAAGAATTCAGACTATTCATTTAAAACCAAATTATTCGATAAATAATCCTTTAGATAATATAACTATTTCTGATCAGAGCTTATCATGCTTTACTCCCCTTCAAGAGTCTGATGTAGTGTCTCTAATTTCATCTTCAAAACTTTCAACCTGCATTCTAGATCCTTTACCCACGTCTTTCCTTAAACAGATATTACCAGTAGCTACTGAACCCCTTCTAAAAATTATAAATTCTTCCCTTAGCACTGGCTATGTGCCTAAATCATTTAAGCTAGCAGTTATCAAACCCCTGATTAAAAAACCTGACCTTGACCCCTGTCTGCTGTCCAACTCTAGGCCAATATCTAACCTGCCCTTTATCTCCAAGATCCTAGAAAAGGCTGTAGCACAGCAGTTATGTTCAGACCTACATAGGAATAACATTCAAGAAATGTTTCAGTCAGGATTTAGGGCTCATCATAGCACAGAGACAGCACTGGTTAAACTGGTAAATGACCTGTTACTGGCTTCTGATCAGGGTTGTGTCTCCATACTGGTGTTACTTGATCTCAGTGCAGCTTTTGACACCATTGACCACACTATTCTTCTTGATAGGCTAAGAACATGTTGTTGGTGTTAAAGGAACAGCCCTCTCCTGGCTCAGGTCTTATTTGACGGATTGTAATCAGTTTGTAGATCTAAATGGTGACTTCTCTAGGTTTTGTTTGGTGTTCCACAAGATTCTGTCTTAGGCCCACTGCTTTTCTCCTTATATATGCTACCCCTTGGTGCAATTATTCATAAACATGGTATTAGCTTCCACTGTTATGCGGATGACACACAGCTGTATGTTTCAGCTAAGTCAGATGAGAGACACCAGATTATTAAGATTGAAGAATGTGTAAAGGACATTAGACAGTGGACGGTCACTAACTTCCTCCTGCTTAACTCTGACAGACAGAGGTGCTTGTACTAGGACCACATGCAGCTAGAAGTAAGCTTTCTGGTTACAGAGGAACTGTGGATGGTCTTTCTGTTTCATCTCGTACAGCAGTAAAAGCTTCATTTGAAGCTCATGTAGATAATATCACTAGAGTAGCCTTCTTCCATCTCAGAAATATTGCTAAGATAAGAAATTGGAT
This sequence comes from Hemibagrus guttatus, assembly GCA_033459395.1. NCBI lineage: Eukaryota > Metazoa > Chordata > Actinopteri > Siluriformes > Bagridae > Hemibagrus > Hemibagrus guttatus. The sequence continues at coordinate 712,315 of JAUCMX010000014.1, read as the reverse complement.
GTCACTTCATGATGCAGAAAAATTTGTTCATGTTTTTGTTAGCTCTAGGTTGGATTATTGTAATGCCTTACTGTCTGGATGTTCTAGTAGGAGCATGAACAAGCTCCAGTTAGTCCAGAACACAGCAGCTAGAGTCCTAACTAGAACCAGAAGATATGAACACATCACTCCTGTCTTAGCCACACTACACTGACCCCCAGTTAAATTCCACATTGATTATAAAATAGTGTTACTGACCTATAAAGCACTAAATGGTCTCGCACCACAGTACCTGAGTGACCTTTTGGTTATTTATGATCCGCCACGCCTACTCCGATCAAAGGGTGAAGGTTAATTGGTAGTACCTTAAATAGCAAAGGCTACAGCAGGGGGCGGAGCTTTTTCTTTCAAAGTCCCACAGTTATGGAACAGTCTTCCAATCAGTGTTGGGGATTCAGACACAGTCTCAGTGTTTAAGTCTAGGCTGAAGACACATTTGTTTAGTCAAGCCTTCAATGTATAGTTTTTCTTAGGTAAAGGAGCAGATCTGGAAGGTTCATGGGCATAGAGTGTTTGGTGTACTGGGATATTTGGATGTTGTCACCTCACCACTCTCACATGGTCACTCAGGTCACTGACTGTGAAGTGGTTGGAAGCTTACGTCTTGGGAAGCCTTCATGTCTGTGACCTTCTGTCTCTCCCTTTCAGTTATGATGTCATAGCTAGTACTGCTGGAGTCCCTGCCTGCACTTTACACATAATCTACATTGTCTTTAAACATCACATGATCACAAGCATACTTAATCTCTCTCTCTCTCTCTCTCTCTCTCTCTCTCTCTCTCTCTCTCTCTCTCTCTCTGTCTCTCTCTCTCTCTCTCTCTGTGTGTCTTTTGAGCTATACATCCCACTTCCAAGCTCCCAGTGTTCTGAGTTTCCACTTGGGGACTATAACACCGTCACAGATCTGCTGTTACATCTGTCAGCTTTGACAGCAAGGAATTAGTGTCTATAATGACCTCAGTAACTACACTGACCTAATAGTTCCTCATGGGCCTTTGGTTGCTGTTGTAGAAAGGACACTATTTACATTTACATTATTTCCTGTCCAGTGTCACCCAAATGAGGATGGGTTCCCTTCTGAGTCTGGTTCCTCTCAAGGTTTCTTCCTCATATCATCACAGGGAGTTTTTCCTTGCCACCGTCGCCGCAGGCTTCTCATTAGGGATAAATAGGGATAAAATAATTTAATGATTCTTTTTTTCCCTCTCCTTTCTGTTTCTCTATTTTCGTAAAGCTGCTTTGAGACAATGTCCATTGTAAAAGGCGCTATACAAATAAACTGAATTGAATTGAATACAGATGCTTCCCTGAGTCCTTTGCCAATGCACCCTATATACCCAAGAGAGACAAAGGGTCGTAAAATCTATGGGTCAACTAAAGACCTGGTTTTGACCGGGTCGTAATGACACATCTGGATCAGAGATTGATTGTGATCTGTGTTTTTAGTTTTGGGACCCAGAGATAACACTAAGTAAGTGTTGTAAAAGACATAGCTCGGATTGTTATCCTGTGACCTGAGAGGGGGTTGAATAAGGACATAAGGACATATCTCCAACAGGAGTACAGACTATGTGTAAACTTTAGTACACTTTGATTTGGAAATTAGACTTTTTCACCAATCACACCATGACCTTTAGAATGACATTAGACATCAATCACATCATATAGTAAGTATATCATCATATTATTTCAATATTCTTGAGATTAGAACCTGAAGAGAATGGGGCAAGAGAATGTACATTAGGGTGAAGCCTTCTTGATAAGATCCAGAAGATAGTTCCACCATTGTCTCCTTGAAGAGGGGAGGAACACACAGGAATGTGAATTGTTTTATGATACACTCTCCAGAACACCCCAAAGCTCCCAAAGTTTCTGTTTTTTGATTGAAGATATAGCTTCATCACACGCAGTATTAATACTTTTGCCAGACACATTATACACTTATTTGCTGAATGAGAGAAGACTGAATCTCAGAGTACCATCGCTAGCTACATTAGCCACTTTTCCATCAGACATTAGCATGACTAACTCTTCTGTTCATGTTTACAGAGCTCCTCACTCAGCTGTTATCTGTTAGAACAGAACATTACGACACACCCCATCACCTTCTCACTGAATCATGCTTCATGTCATGACACTTTCTATGCTCCTGCGTCTGATTCTGTTCTTATTTCCTCTATAACTCCAGACCTTCTCTAATCGTGTCATCACTTTAGCGGGTTCTTATGGTCACTGAGGCTTTAAGGCGTTTTAGCGCTCTGAAGTGTTGCCTATTATAAACGCCTTATTAATCATATCGATCGTGTCGGGTTTCATTGCTGGAAAATTATGTTATAAAATAATGTCTTTTAGCGGGTAGGAAAATAAACCAGCATGAAAACAGAGACTGAAGATTACACGTCTGTAAAATTCTATTTATTTATTCAATATTATGATGTTTTTTTTTTATAAACCTAATAAAGTTAATATATTGTATATTATATATGAAGTGTTTGTATTATTGTATCTAGGATATGAATTTCTCTTTCCTCTTCAGCATTCCAACGCAGGTCAGGACTCACACTGGTGTGATGATAACAAGCTGGTGAGAAGGAAGAAAATCAATAGAGTCAGAATAATTTTATTATCAGGACACAACAGGATTAAAGATGAGGCTGTAAACAGATCGAATGTGATTTTTCTTTATTATTGTAAGGTTTTAGACGTCCAGCTGGAAGTGAAGATGAGGAGATGACCATGCTGAGAAGCTTACAGTGCTGATCATGTGACATGGAGTGACTTTGGCTGAAGGTGATTCGGGTGGTCAGAGTTCAGAGGCGTGGCCATCAACCAAATCCTTCAACCTGGTGAGAGCTTGCTCTAATACCTTACCGTTTCCATAGTAACAGCTCATTCATAGAGACTTACAGAGGACAGGGGACAGAGTGTGTGTGTGTGTGTGCGCGCGTGTGTGTGTATGATGTGTGTAAGGAGTGTCCAGTGTCAGTACTGTGTATCATTTACATTACATTTACATTTCTGGCATCTGACAGATGGTCTTATCCAGAGCGACGTACAAAAGTGCTTTAAAGTCTCTATCCATGAATACATTAACACTGGTTCAGTAGGACACAGACTCAGCATACCATCAGCCTAAACACTGAGGATTTTTTTTTTCAGTCAGAGGTGAAGCTGGATCTTGAAATTCTCCACATCTTCAGGTCAGACGTGTGATTTACAAACTTTCCACAATTTTAGAATGAATTAGAATTGTCAGCAAATGACTCAGAGAGAAACAGGACATGAGGGATGTGCTGCAGTCGGTCGGTCAATCGGTCAGTCAGTAGGTCAGTCAGACAGTCAGTCAGTCGGTCAGACAGTCAATTGTTCAGTCAGTCAGTCAGTCAGTCAATTTGTCAGTCAATTTGTCAGTCAGTCAGACAGTCGGTCAGTCAGTCAGTCAGTCAATTGGTCAGTCAGTCAGTCAGTCAGTCAATCAATCAGTCAAGTCAATTGGTCAGTCAGTCAGTCAGTCAGTCAATCAATCAGTCAAGTCAATTGGTCAGTCAGCCAGTCAGTTGGTCAGTCAGTCTTTAACCATATAATTTAATGCAGTAAATTATCTTGTATCAGGGATGAAGTTTATCAGCACTGTTGTTGTTGATTTTATTCCTAAGTCTATCCGACCACATTAACGTCACAGCACACAGATGTAAACAAACTAGTCTCGCCCTGCACGTTGCTTTAAAATCACCACCGCGTCTGTCGTCACGCCAGATTAACGCGTAATTCTGCGACATTTGTGCGCAGCAAGGACGCACACACTCCCCTCAGGACACCGGTAAACATGCCCAGCTATGACATCACCCTCTTCACACACACACACACACACACACACACACCGAAGAGCTGTGGCACGTGCGGTGCCAGGAAACGCTGGGAGCTCAGCGAGAATTTCATCAGTGCTGATTGGATACGGAAGATAAGGCTGCCAGCAGCAGATTCCGTCTCAGTACGATAATGAATCAAAGGCTTAATTTCATTTCAATTCGGGTCCAACACGGAACATCAGAACACAAACATAGGGGTTATGTGGGAGGATTTTATAACCTGTTCAATGTTTTCTGTCATCAGTCAACAATCCAATAGCACAGACCCACACGAGGCTTTTATTCAATCTGTGATGTGTTGTGTAATCAAATCAGAAAGAAAAATGAAGATATCATATATGAAGATATATTGGTGGTTAGCACGTTTGCCTCACACCTCCAGGGTTGGGGGTTCGATTCCCACCTCCACCATGTGTGTGTGGAGTTTCCTCCCCCGGTCCAAAGACATGCATTGTAGGTTGACTGGCATCTCTAAATTGTCCATAGTGTGTGATTGCGTGAGTGAATGAGAGTGTGTGCATGTGTGTGTGTGTGTGTGTGTGTGTGTGTGCCCTGTGATGGGTTGGCACTCCGTCCAGGATGTATCCTGCCTTGATGCCCAATGACGCCTGAGATAGGCATAGGCTCCCCGTGACCCGAGTATAGTTTGGATAAGCGGTACACAATGAATGAATGAATGATGTTGGGGTTAATTACCTGATCTGAACGATAATTTGCTAATCTGGGGCCCATTTGGGTAATTTGGGATTTTATTTAGCAAACTGGGAGCTAGCATGATAAACAGCTAGTCTGCTGGCTAGTCCATCAAATCAGACCTCTAGCACTGCTTAAGAGTCTGGTGTGCTTTATGAATAATAGCATGACAAGATTAGATTGAGTTTTTTATTGTTTATTCATTACTTAGTGTTTTAACAAACCTTTTAAATAACTTACATATCAAAATATATCAAAATATAAAAAAAACCCTCTTTCACTGTGTGCATTTTTTTACTGCTTAAAACCAACACAGAGAAGTTCCTAGTTCCTGTACGCATGAGGAGTTTGGAGTGTGGAGATTGGAGATTGGAGATTGGAGTGTGGAGATTGGATTGTGGAGATTGGATTGTGGAGATTGGATTGTGGAGATTGGAGTGTGGAGATTGGATTGTGGAGATTGGATTGTGGAGATTGGAGATTGGAGTGTGGAGATTGGGTTGTGGAGATTGGATTGTGGAGATTGGAGTGTGGAGATTGGATTGTGGAGATTGGATTGTGGAGATTGGAGATTGGAGTGTGGAGATTGGGTTGTGGAGATTGGATTGTGGAGATTGGAGTGTGGAGATTGGAGATTGGAGTGTGGAGATTGGAGATTGGAGTGTGGAGATTGGAGTGTGGAGATTGGATTGTGGAGATTGGAGTGTGGAGATTGGATTGTGGAGATTGGATTGTGGAGATTGGAGATTGGAGTGTGGAGATTGGGTTGTGGAGATTGGATTGTGGAGATTGGAGTGTGGAGATTGGAGATTGGAGTGTGGAGATTGGAGATTGGAGTGTGGAGATTGGAGTGTGGAGATTGGAGATTGGATATTGGAGATTGGAGTGTGGAGATTGGAGTGTGGAGATTGGATTGTGGAGATTGGAGTGTGGAGATTGGAGATTGGAGTGTGGAGATTGGAGATTGGAGTGTGGAGATTGGAGTGTGGAGATTGGAGATTGGAGTGTGGAGATTGGAGTGTGGAGATTGGAGATTGGATTGTGGAGATTGGATTGTGGAGATTGGAGATTGGAGTGTGGAGATTGGATTGTGGAGATTGGATTGTGGAGAGTGGAGTGTGGAGACTGGAGAGTGAAGAGTGGAGATTGGAGTGTGGAGATTGGATTGTGGAGATTGGAGATTGGATTGTGGAGATTGGAGTGTGGAGATTGGATTGTGGAGATTGGATTGTGGAGATTGGATTGTGGAGATTGGAGTGTGGAGATTGGAGATTGGAGTGTGGAGATTGGAGTGTGGAGATTGGAGATTGGAGTGTGGAGATTGGAGTGTGGAGATTGGAGATTGGATTGTGGAGATTGGATTGTGGAGATTGGAGATTGGAGTGTGGAGTTTGGGATTGTGGAGATTGGATTGTGGAGAGTGGAGTGTGGAGACTGGAGAGTAAAGAGTGGAGTTGGAGTGTGGAGATTGGATTGTGGAGATTGGAGATTGGATTGTGGAGATTGGAGTGTGGAGATTGGATTGTGGAGATTGGATTGTGGAGATTGGATTGGGGAAAATTGGAGATTGGAGTGGGGAAATTGGAGTGTGGGATTGGAGTTGGAGTGTGGGTTGGAGTGTGGAGATTGGAGTGTGGAGATTGGAGATTAGATTGTGGAGATTGGATTGGGGAGATTGGAGATTGAAGTGTGGAGATTGGATTGTGGAGATTGGAGTGTGGAGTTGGATTGTGGAGATTGGAGATTGGAGTGTGGAGATTGGATTGTGGAGATTGGAGTGTGGAGTTGGTTTGTGGAGTTGGATTGTGGAGTTGGATTGTGGAGATTGGAGATTGGAGTGTGGAGTTGGAGTGTGGAGTGTGGAGTGTGGAGTTGGAGTGTGGAGTGTGGAGAGTGGAGTGTGGAATGTGGAGTGTGGAGATTGGAGTGTGGAGTGTGGAGATTGGAGTGTGGAGAGTGGAGTGTGGAGTGTGGAGGTGGAGTGTGGAGAGTGGAGTGTGGAATGTGGAGTGTGGAGTGTGGAGATTGGAGTGTGGAGTGTGGAGATTGGAGTGTGGAGTGTGGAGTGTGGAGATTGGAGTGTGGAGTGCGGAGATTGGAGTGTGGAGTGTGGAGTGTGGAGATTGGAGTGTGGAGTGTGGAGATTGGAGTGTGGAGATTGGAGTGTGGAGATTGGAGATTGGATTGTGGAGATTGGAGATTGGATTGTGGAGATTGGATTGTGGAGATTGGAGATTGGAGTGTGGAGATTGGATTGTGGAGATTGGAGTGTGGAGATTGGATTGTGGAGATTGGATTGTGGAGAGTGAAGTGTGGAGATTGGAGTGTGGAGATTGTAGTGTGGAGATTGGATTGTGGAGATTGGATTGTGGAGTTGGGAGATTGGAGTGTGGAGATTGAAGTGTGGAGTGTGGAGAGTGGAGATTGGAGTGTGGAGTGTGGAGAGTGGAGTGTGGAGATTGGAGTGTGGAGATTGAAGTGTGGAGTGTGGAGTGTGGAGTGTGGAGATTGGAGTGTGGAGTGTGGAGAGTGGAGTGTGGAATGTGGAGTGTGGAGATTGGAGTGTGGAGTGTGGAGTGTGGAGATGGAGTGTGGAATGTGGAGTGTGGAGTGTGGAGATTGGAGTGTGGAGATTGGAGTGTGGAGTGTGGAGATTGGAGTGTGGAGATTGGAGTGTGGAGAGTGGAGTGTGGAGTTGGAGTGTGGAGTGTGGAGATTGGAGTGTGGAGATTGGAGTGTGGAGAGTGGAGAGTGGAGTGTGGAGTGTGGAGTGTGGAGATTGGAGTGTGGAGATTGGAGTGTGGAGAGTGGAGAGTGGAGTGTGGAGATTGGAGTGTGGAGATTGGAGTGTGGAGATTGGAGTGTGGAATGTGGAGTGTGGAGATTGGAGGTGGAGATTGGAGTGTGGAGATTTGAGTGTGGAGTGTGGAGATTGGAGTGTGGAGATTGGAGTGTGGAGAGTGGAGTGTGGAGTGTGGAGAGTGGAGTGTGGAGTGTGGAGATTGGAGTGTGGAATGTGGAGATTGGAGTGTGGAGAGTGGAGTGTGGAGGTGGAGTGTGGAGTGTGGAGTGTGGAGATTGGAGTGTGGAGATTGGAGTGTGGAATGTGGAGTGTGGGAGATTGGAGTGTGGAGATTGGAGTGTGGAATGTGGAGTGTGGAGAGTGGAGTGTGGAGATTGGAGTGTGGAGATTGGAGTGTGGAGATTGGAGTGTGGAGTGTGGAGATTGGAGTGTGGAGATTGGAGTGTGGAGATTGGAGTGTGGAGAGTGGAGTGTGGAGATTGGAGATTGGAGATTGGAGTGTGGAGATTGGAGTGTGGAGATTGGAGTGTGGAGATTGGAGATTGGAGTGTGGAGATTGGATTGTGGAGATTGGAGTGTGGAGATTGGATTGTGGAGATTGGAGATTGGAGTGTGGAGATTGGATTGTGGAGATTGGAGTGTGGAGATTGGATTGTGGAGATTGGAGTGTGGAGATTGGAGTGTGGAGTGTGGAGTGTGGAGAGTGGAGTGTGGAGATTGGAGTGTGGAATGTGGAGATTGGAGTGTGGAGATTGGAGTGTGGAGAGTGGAGTGTGGAGTGTGGAGTGTGGAGTGTGGAGTGTGGAGATTGGAGTGTGGAATGTGGAGATTGGAGTGTGGAGAGTGGAGTGTGGAGTGTGGAGTGTGGAGTTGGAGTGTGGAGTGTGGAGTGTGGAGAGTGGAGTGTGGAGTGTGGAGATTGGAGTGTGGAGATTGGAGTGGGGAAATGTGGAGTGTGGAGATTGGAGTGTGGAGGGGGATTGGAGTGTGGAGTGTGGAGTGTGGAGATTGGAGTGTGGAGATTGGAGTGTGGAGATTGGAGTGGGGAAATGTGGAGATTGGAGTGTGGAGAGTGGAGTGTGGAGTGTGGAGTGTGGAGATTGGAGTGTGGAGTGTGGAGTGTGGAGAGTGGAGTGTGGAGTTTGGAGTGTGGAATGTGGAGAGTGGAGTGTGGAGTGTGGAGATTGGAGTGTGGAGATTGGAGTGTGGAGTGTGGAGTGTGGAGATTGGAGTGTGGAGATTGGAGTGTGGAGTGTGGAGTGTGGAGATTGGAGTGTGGAGTTGGGGGGATTGGAGTGTGGAGATTGGAGTGTGGAGTGTGGAGTGTGGAGAGTGGAGTGTGGAGTTGGAGTGTGGAGTGTGGAGTGTGGAGTGTGGAGATTGGAGTGTGGAGTGTGGAGTGTGGAGATGGAGTGTGGAATGTGGAGTGTGGAGTGTGGAGATTGGAGTGTGGAGATTGGAGTGTGGAGTGTGGAGTTGGAGTGTGGGAGATTGGAGTGTGGAGAGTGGAGTGTGGAGATTGGAGTGTGGAGTGTGGAGATTGGAGTGTGGAGATTGGAGTGTGGAGAGTGGGGGGAGTGGAGTGTGGAGTGTGGAGATTGGAGTGTGGAGATTGGAGTGTGGAGAGTGGAGAGTGGAGTGTGGAGATT
>JAUCMX010000014.1:655762-698262 GCA_033459395.1 Hemibagrus guttatus | reverse complement strand
GAAAGAATGAAAGCAAGAAAGAAAGAAAGAAATAAAGGAAGGAAGGAAGAAAGAAAGGAAGGACAGAAGAAAGGAAGGAATGTAAAGGAAGGAAGGAAGAAAAGAAGAAAGAACAAAAGAAAAGAAGAAAGAAAGGGAGGACGGAAGAAAAGAAGAAAGAACGAAAGAAAAGAAGAAAGAATTAAAGAAAAGAAGAAAGAGTGAAAGCAAGAAAGAAAGAAAGAAAGAAAAAAAGGGAAAAAAGGAAAGGGAAAGGGAAAGAAAGAACAAAAGAACAAAAGAAAGGAAGGAAGGAAGGAAGAAAAGAAGAAAGAACAAAAGAATAAACGCAAGAAAGAAAGAGAAAGAAAGGAAGGAAGGATGGAAGGAAGAAAAGAAAAAAGAAAGAAAGGAAAGAAGAAATAAATAAACGAAGCAAGCAAGAAAGAAAAGAAGAAAGAAAGAAAAAAAAAGTTCTTAAAGAATCTCCGCTCCATGACTCCGCCCCCAAACTCCATTATTCATGTCTATCTGGTCCCTCTAGAACTTCCTAGCCCATGATCTGGTTTAATAAACAGCGGAACACGCAGTGTTTGAAGTGGATTATTTTATTGTCAGTGTTCATACGCTTTTCAGTAAAGTCATAAAATCAGCAGCACAAAGCGATCAGACATTCTCTCTCGGCAAAAAGGGCTCTCATGTTGTTTTTTCCCCCCCGAGATATTTACATTATTGATTAGTCCGTTTTGCCGTAGTCCATGCCGTTACTGTAAAGTATAAAACATTAGAAACTGTAAGTGTATTTACAGAAATGGGCTTTTAGCGTGACGTCATATTTACAGCGCTGACGTTCCCAGGAAGCCCTGATTGCTCTCGTACTCTGGCTAATAACACGGTCAACACAAAGACGCTTCATTAGCAGTGAAGGTTTATCGCGCATCAGAACGATGAAGAGTAACGCAGTAGAAATAAAGAAACCAGGGTGAAATGATCCAGACGTCTCGCCGGACAACACACACGCTAATGTCCACAGACTTCCTGCTCGCTCTGCCCTGATTTACGTTTATAAACAAATAAACGAAACAGCAGCTGCTAATGAAGCCTTCAGCTGTCGGGATATTAGCTAGCTAGCTTAGTGTCTAATAAATACTACTTCTGACAGTGTGCTAAACTTTTCAAATCGCTAATAAATATTAAATATAAAACTGAAATATGCTTTAAAGTCATCAGTGTAGAGAAGTGCAGGACACATGATTATTATGATGAAGACGATGGTGATGAAGATGGTGATGAGAAGTGACATTAATTACTACAACTACACTAACTACATAGCTAGAAGCCTGCACTGATTATAGAGTAAATGTATAGGAAGCACTTCTGGCTGAATGTTACCATGGAAACAACTTCAGACTCAGACTGTGACCACAGCAACCACTAATTTAGGACTAAATGTTTCCATGGAAACTGCATCTGCCTACATGTAACATGGACAATGAGTTCTGATTGTAGTTACCATGGAAACATTTTCAGTCAGTTAAAAGAAATCTGCCTAAATGTACCTCTGGCTGAATGTAACCATGGAAACGAGTTAGGACCAGCTGTATCCAAGGAAACAACTACAGACTAAATGTAACTATGGGAACTGCATTAAATGCAACTCCAGACTAAATGTTACCATGGTAACGACTTCTATTTAAATGTATCCATGGAAACAGTCTCTGGTGATGAAGTAAATAAAAAGAGAAAGCATTGGCTTTGAGACACGTATAAAAGCACAGGAAGTGATCCGGAAACATCATGTGTTTCAGCTTCCACAGAGTTTATAACTCGCCATAGATCAGGAGAGCTTTTATTAGAGGCTTATGATGCGTTATGAGAGTTAAACAAAAACAAAACAAAACCTGCTTATAGAAAGTGCAGATGTACGTGTTCAAAAATAAAATGCATGACAGAGAGTGTTATTAACCTCTTCTCTTCTCTTCTCTTCTCTTCTCTTCACACCACTCACTATTGTGCTTCATCATTTACAGGGTCTGAAGGTTAAATAGAAAGATCGTTACATCCTCCTGCGTAAGAAGAAAAGATCGAAGAGAAAATTCAAGTTTCCTGAAAAAGTGAAACCGCACACGCCGCAGTGTCTCCGCCTCCGACTCGCTCGGGCTTTTAACTCACATCTTTATAAAGAAACAGATCATTCTCTATGTAAACACACGCATATATGCTCAATAATAATAATAATAATAATAATAATAACAATAATTATAATGATGTTTACTGGATTCAGATACATATAACAATCCTATACAACATTTATTTACAAAATATAGAACAAAATAAGGAGAAATTTCTTTCGTTTTTTTCTCACTGACTCCTTAACTGCTGGCTGGGTTTCATTATTTCAAAGATTTTAAAGAAACTCTCATACTGTCTGTGTATAATCTGGATTTTTTAAACACTGAATTTTACAAAATTTCATTGACAAGTTAAAAATTCTTTAATTCAGTTGTTTAACAAAGCTGAAGAACAGCAGCTCATTTTTTTGTAGTGAACTTCTTTTAACTGTTTATTAATAAATTACTAAAATATCAAAACTAACAAATGTAAAAAAACAAAAGTTTCATTACATCATTTACATTTCACTAAATAAAAATAAATGAAGAATAGTAAAACGTAGTATTAATGTAGTAATGTCTAAAGGTTGGCAGTTTCACTGAAAATTCTCGTAAGAAGAACGTGAAATTGAGTCGTAGTCACAAATGATATAATTAACAAAGAAAGAAACAAAGAAAGAAAGAAGGAAAGAAAGAAGGAAATGTAAACATGTTGAGCCGCTGTATCATGTGGAAGGCCTGCTCTGTTTAAGTGTAGTTCAGTTAGCCAGCAATTAAGGAATGATGAAAGACTAGCATTCCAGTTTATAGTTTAAGGTAATAAAATATTCGCCTGTGTTCCAGTACTGGATTAAACACTGCCTACAGGTCAGTTCTAAAACTTCACTAAGTTTCTCTCAGTTTCTTTTTAAAATACTAAAAACAAAACCAAACAAGAATACAGTAAACAAGAGGAATAAAATTCTCGCTACATTCAAATTCAAACTCCTTTAATACAGACAGCTAGTTAGCAAGATACTGTAGATGATAACTAGCTAGTTAGCTTTAGCTACATTGTTGTCCATGCCTTGGTCATCCCTGCACACTAATCCCTACATCCTCATCGCTACAACATAATAGACAACCTCATCCCTACACCCTAATGCCTACACCCTAATCCCTATGACCTTGTCCTTACACCCTAATCTCTACATCCTCATCTCTACACCCTAATCCTTACACCCTAATCCCTACGACCTTGTCCTTACACCCCTAATCCCTACATCCTCATCTCTACACCCTAATCCTTACGACCTTGTCCTTACACCCTAATCCCTACATCCTCATCTCTACACCCTAATCCCTACCCCTCTGTAAAGCAGAGTGTTCTGTACAGTACTGGAACACAGCATTACCAAAATAAAGAGCAGGAAACAAAATAAAAACTTTAAAGGAGAAAAAACGGCACATTGATCTCAGTTGATGTAGTAGAGCCAGTAGATGATGTTGAAAAAGGAAAAGACGGTGGGGAAGATCATCCTCGACCACTTGTCGATGGAGTTCACGTCCGTCAAGTCGGGGATGGTGATCTTCAGCTGCGAGGCACGTCTCCGCAGTCGGCTTTTCTTCTGGGCGACGTGACGTTCCAGCACGTTCCGTCCGAAGTTCTGCCGAGCGAGTCCCGCTTTCCGGTACTGTAGCGCCGAGCTGTCGTATGCTAACATGGTGCTGCGCGGGTCGCCGAGACCCAGAGCTAAATCTGATGGAGACATCTCGTTCTTCATCTCCAGAGGCGTGAGCAGGATGTTCTCATGAGGGTCCATCTGAAAGAGCAGAGAATTACTCCTGAGATTTTTACATACAGAGCTAATAATGAAGCGCTAATGCTAGCTGGAAATGCAGATGGTCAGCGGGTTTGGACACTAAAAACAATCTGTCTTTAGAAGAAAATTAACGTTTAGATTTACTGAATTATGTCATGTCACCTGTAAATATTTATAAATTTGTGTCATAACTTCACACAGTTGATGTATTTCAAGTGCTACACACACACACACACACACACACACACACACACACACACACACACACACACACACACACAACACAGTGGTCACACGGTTGTATGAGTCGTGGAGTGGAGATGATTTGAGAAAGCAGATATGGAAAATTTCCAGTTGCAGCGTTTTGTAAACAATACAGTTCATGTTATTTATTTATTTATTTATTTATTTATTTATAGTTTCTTATGTTTTGGAACCTAGAAAGAATTTCGCAATTTCATTTGAGATCGACAGAAAAAAAAGGCAGTTCATTTATAATCAAGTTATCATTTATATCAAGTTGTTTATGTTTATATTTCCTTTTTTCCCTAAAATTAAAAAACTGAAATATAAAATTTAATGCTATCAAACAAACTGATATTTGTTATAAATATCATCATATTAGTAATAATATAATAAACTAAAAATGTAAATAAATTACAATTAAATAACCAAAATAATATCTAAACACAATTTATATTATAAAATAATTTGTTGTTAATGAGTTAATAATATAATTCTAGGTTACAGAATATAACTAATAAAAAAAATGTCCAAAATTAATCATCATCATCATCATCATCATCATCATCATTTATCATCATCAACTAAATTATAAAAAGAGAACAAGCTTCACTTTGCCGTTAAAATATACATCTACAATAAAAAATAAACAATATTCAGTTTGGTTTAAAGATTCTTGCAGAAACTGTTTGGAGGACAATTTAGTGTGTAATGTTTGTGTTTAATGTTGTTGTTCTTGAAATTGTTGTTGTTATTGTTTTTGTCGTTACTCATGTTATTGTAGCTGAAATTGTTGTTAATGTTATTTTGTTGTTATTATTATTGTTGAAATCGTTATTGTTATTGTTTTCGTTGTTGTTATTGTAGTTATTATTGTTGTTGACTGTGTAATGAGGAGCGGGTGTAGGACATGCGATGGAGTGATGAAGATAAAAACAGAAACTAAACTGTGCTCTGAAACCAAAACAGAAACCAGAGCAATGGAATCGTCCATGACTCGTCACATGATACCTTATTTTTCTGATCGCCTAGTCCTATCGCCGCATCGTCCACAAAGATCGGTTCCCACATCGAGTCATGAGCGTCAATATCCCTGGGTTTCATTCTGGCATACAGAGCATCGTTTCTCTGAACTACATTTCCCATCAACCACTGCAAGCACACAAAACCACACCGTCAGCCGGCTCCAGGACCGGGAACTTCTTAACTGAGATGAACTCAGCACTCAGGACCTGAGGCCAGGTACAGTAACATGAAGATTTAGACTGCGTCTGTGTTTAGGGTACGACAGGAAGCAGGAAGTAGACCAGCGTCAGTGTCAATAAACAAGACGCAAAAAATCTCTAAAAATTCATCCTTTACATTTAATATCTCTGTTTTTCAGCGATAAAGATACGAATAATTTGATATTTGCTTTAAAAAAACCTTGGGAATAAATAGGATCTAAATGATTCTCAGGCAGGAAAATAGATTTTGAATTTTTTATGTTAAGTTAAAATTTTAATATGCTTTATTCTGAAGTTTTAAGAGCACTTAATTTAGCATTAACGGTTAAACTTCAAACAACGTGCTCTTTTTAATCATTTAATCAGAAATAATTTAGCACATGGCATCTAAATGTTGTCCACAAAGAAAAATACATTTATATTCACTTTGCTTCAGCTGCTGTAGGATGGAGGCCTCGCAGAAAAAAGTAGTTTTCACAAACCCTTTTTTTCCTTAAAAAATTCACGATCAAAGAAGGAGACTATTTCCTCCAAAAAAAATTAAACCACGTCATTTTTAGGAAATAATCTAAAAAATATAATTGTAAAATATAATTGTTGTTTATTAACAGTGAGATTGTTTTTAATTAATTGGATTTAAACTTCTGATATTAAAGTATTTGTTTCTTCAGAGTTTCAGGAGCTGGTGGAACTTCAGCACTTCAGCTCCTGAGGAAGGTTCTGGGTTCGAATCCCGTGGATCTCCGTACCACGTTTCTGGATGTTTGCTCCGGAGAGTTCGTCGCTGTGTTTCAATCGGAATTAACCTAAAACTGAATCGATTCTATTTCTAGAAGTCTAGCAGAGGTTTATTGTGTATTTTAGCACCATTTGTTTTGGAGCATAAGATTTTAGATAAAATGCTGATCAGAGGAAGTTTAGCGTCCAGAACTTTAGCGTCCAGAACACTCACTACTGAAGAACTTCATTGTTTTTCAGTGTTTGTTGGAGATCAGCTCTGTGATGCTGTTCAGTGAAACATTTATAAACATTTATAAAATGAAAACTGACTGGACAAAATGATTAGAACAATAAACACAATCAGATACACAACCTGAAAACACACCAGGTTAGTAAATCAACATCCATCATTAACACCATTTCTGACCAAAAGTATGTGCCTCCTGACCATCAGACTCATATGTGTTTCTTCCCCACACTTGTCCTACAGTTGTACAGAAGGTCTCTGAACTCAGAGTCCAGTCCCTGCTCCAGCATGACCATGTCCCTGTGCACAGAGCAGCCCCATGAGGACATGGTGTGGAGGTGAAGGTTGGAGTGAAGAACTGGAGTGTCCTGCACAGAGCCCTGACTCTGACTCGACCCTACTGACCACCGACTGACCCCCAGACCTCCTCACTCTCACAACACCAGAGCCTGATCTCACTAATGCTCCTGTAGCTGAATGATCACTAATCCCCACACACACACTCCAACATCTAGTGGAGAACCTTCCAGAAGAGTGGATCTGTTAGAACAGCAGAGGGAATCGATCTGGAACCAGATGTCCTACACACTCACTGGTTGTGATGGTCAGGGGGGAACTTACTTTTGGCTGTACAGTGTATGTTTTAGCAGCTTCTTGTGTTTCTCTTTAAGACAAATAACCTCAGCTTGTCATGTTACTGAGAAACCTCAAAGACGTATAAACTCTTCCGTCCTGAGATGTGGAGAACTTCAAGCTCCAGCTTCACCTCTGACTGATACACAGCACTGACACTGGATACTCCTTCCAGAAAGGTGAATAAATCGTACCTTGTTGGGGTCCATCCTCATTTTCTCGTTGTTGGCATTGGACGCTTTCTCCGCAGCTTTCTTCTGCCGCTGAGGTCCTTGTCCGAAGAAGATGTAGTTGACGAGAGCGTACTCGAGCAGGGCGAGGAAGACGAAGACGAAGCAGCCCATCAGGTACATGTCGATGGCTTTGACGTAGGGGATTTTAGGAAGCGTCTCTCGCAGGTGTGTGTTGATGGTCGTCATGGTGAGGACGGTTGTGATACCTGAGCAGAAATGGATTTTTTTACATTATTTACCTGGGATATTTATTACGTATTCATTATTTATTAACCTGCTAGTTTTTAGCCCCGGTTGTAACAGAAATGTGCAAAATTTATTTTCTTTTAGCGTGTGACGGAAATGAGATGCGAGGCAGACTGTGTAAGTTCGTTACTTTTTATTCAGCCGAGCGTTCTGATTTCTCAACATATTTTCGTTCTTTTTCTTACAATACAGCCTGTATTATCCCTGGTCATGCTGGATTACATAACACACACACACACACACACACACACACACACACACTTGAAATAAACATTGTGCACTCTCTCTGATTGGAGGCTGACCTGGATTCAGTTAGCTATCAGGATGACAAAAAAAACAAAAGACTCTGAAATAAAATGACCGAAAAGTTTGGGTGTTATCAGAGCGGTCAGCGCACCTGTGATGTGCTGTTCATCACCTGCTGGATGTTTCGGCACTCATTTCATTATTATCTATAATAATAATAACGGATTTGGATCGGATTTGGATCGGATTATCCCCCAGACTAACAGACAGCGCTGAAGTGAACGGTGTTTTTCTGAAACTTTAATGACGTCATTGCTATAAACAATGAGTGAAGTAAATCATTCTCTTCCACTCGTGTCCAGTTCACGACTCTATAACTCACAGAGTCTCATTACCGTCTCCGTCCTGGCAACAAACAGCACGCGATCCATCAGAGTGACACCACAAGCCACGAGCCCGGTGTGCAGAAGGACATCGTTTGTCCAGAGCTTGGCAGTATTTTAAAGTTTCCTGCTCTTTCAGTAGTTTGTTGTGAGAAAAGCAGTGATGCTAACTGCCTGACTCGCTGCAGGAGAAGCCACATTTAATACTGACACGAGGAGTCGTTTGTTTGCGAAAGAGTCGACTCGTTTTAAACCTGTGACTCGCCGCGTGACTGAGTGAGCATGATGGATAGATACAGATCTATAGTGCTAGATTTACTGTCTAGATTATACATAGATTATACCATCTAGTGATGGTATGAAGTTCTTTTATTTATTACTTTATTGAGTTTATTGAACAGTTTTAGTGACAGCATCACCCCTAAAACGCATCTGGTTATGATTCATTAAAGAATCATAAGAGTCGATTCATCTGATTCAGATGAGTGAAATATTTATCATCACTGAACTACTACAGCACTACTACTGCAATACAGCACATTAAACATGTGTCACTTACAAAATAATTAGAATAGTGAACAGGCTAACACAGAGACTAGCGCTATAGTAAACAGGCTAACACAGAGGCTAGTGCTATAGTAAATAGGACAACACAGAGACTGGCCATAGAGTAAAGGCTAGCGCTATAGTAAACAGACTAACACAGAGATTAGCGCTACAGTAAACAGGATACCACAGAGATTAGCGCTACAGTAAACAGGCTAACACAGAGACTAGCCATACAGTAAACAGGATAACACAGAGACTAGCGCTACAGTAAACAGGCTAACACAGAGACTAGCGATATAGTAAACAGGATAACACAGAGACTAGCGCTACAGTAAACAGGCTAACACAGAGACTAGCACTATAGTAAACAGGATAACACAGAGACTAGCGCTATAGTAAACAGGCTAACACAGAGACTAGCACTATAGTAAACAGGATAACACAGAGACTAGCGCTATAGTAAACAGGCTAACACAGAGACTAGCGCTATAGTAAACAGGCTAACACAGAGACTAGCGCTACAGTAAACAGGCTAACACAGAGACTAGCGCTACAGTAAACAGTGAGTGTTGGAGTTTGTACCTAAAGCAACTCGGGCAGCAGAGGCATCGTAGTTGATCCAGAAGGAGACCCAGGACAGGATGGTGATCAGGATGGAGGGCATGTAGGTCTGCAGGATGAAGTAGCCAATGTTCCTCTTCAGCTTGAAGCTGAGGGACAGGCGAGGGTAAGCTCCTGAAGGAACACAGCAAAGAGAAGAACATGTGCAAAAATCCACATAGTGCACACATTTTTTTATAAACTCATCCTGAGACATTTACTTTGTGCTACACTGTAAAAAAGGATCTGTGAAAATCTATTTAATATCATTTAATATTTCGCCACACACACACACACACACACACACACACACACACACAGAGCTGAGTGCTGGACTCTGATTGGTGGATCAGGTGGTGATTAATTCTCTCTAACAGCAGCTCTGACTGTAGCGCAGCTTTATATTAATACACTCACTCTCATACCTTATTGTTTCCATAGCAACAGCTCCTTCACAGGCATAAATAAACTGACCTTGTAAACTAATCAACTGATTACAAATAAACATGTTTAATCGCTGATATGATCAATGCTTATTTCTGTATGATGTGTGTGTGTGTGTGTGTGTGTAAGAAGTCTCCAGTGTCAGTGCTGCACTTCAGTGTGTGTGTGTGTGTGTGTGTGTGTATATGATGTGGTGAAGGAGTCTCCAGTGTCAGTGCTGTGTATCAGTGTGTTTGTGTGTGTGTGTGTTTGCAAGGAGTGTCCAGTGTCAGTGCTGTGTATCAGTGTGTTTGTGTGTGTGTGTGTGTTTGCAAGGAGTGTCCAGTGTCAGTGCTGTGTATCAGTGTGTGTGTGTGTGTGTGTGTGTGTGTGTGTAAGGAGTGCCCAGTGTCAGTGCTGTGTATCAGTGTGTGTGTGTGTGTGTGTGTGTGTGTGTGATGTGTGTAAGGAGTGCCTGGTGTCAGTGCTGTGTATCAGTGTGTGTGTATGATGTGTGTGTATGATGTGTGTGTGTGTGATGTGTGTAAGGAGTGCCTGGTGTCAGTGCTGTGTATCAGTGTGTGTGTGTGTGTGTGTGTGTGTGTGTGTGTGTGTGTAAGGAGTGCCCAGTGTCAGTGCTGTGTATCAGTCAGAGGTGAAGCTGGAACTTGAAGTTCTCCACATCTTGAGGTAAAGCATTATATCACAGAGGAATGGAAAACACCGTAAAGGTAAAAACATGTTTTTTTTTTAATCTGCATTTTTTTAGCTTAACCTGGGCAGGTAAGGTGTTCTGATTTGTCTAAATGTTTATCTCTGTAATTGAGAAATCCTGCACAGAAACACAGAGGGCTGTGGACGAGTGTGTTCAGCTTCACCTGTGGAGAAAACCACCTTCTTGGCTATGAGCTTGTAGTCCACGATGGAGAACTGAGGCAGCTCTATTCGCTCCACTCCCGACACAGCGGTGTTCTCGCCTCGCCAGTAAAACTCGATATCGTCCGTCGTGTAGCCGTCTGCGGAGAAAAAGCCACGGGGTTAGCGCACGGGAGGCGCCGCTCAGAGAGATCGATTCTTCTCTTGTTAATAATGCAGATCAGGCAGTTTGTTCAGATCCTCGTTAAAAAAGTAGCTGCTCTAATTAATTAGGCGTTATATAAAGAGGCCGTGTCGGAGCATGGCGTGTAACGAGTTGTCACTGGGCTTAATTAGGGAGAAGTGCTGCAAACGGGCTTCAGACAGCCGGAAAAAAATTCATAAAAGCTGAACACGCTGACCGGCACATCCTGCTCCTCACACCGTCATTTAACACGCTGTGGCCAGAAGAAAGCCCCTGGGATTTAGAAGTGTTTCTGGGATAAATCATTTCAAAATAAATCACAGTTAATTAGCTCAAAACTGTAGCAGTATTGCGTTGACCCCCATCCTAACAGATCTTCATAGCTCCGCCCATTTTCCCTAAAAGGAAACTCATAAACTATATGTAGTTTGAACAGAAGGGTGGAGTCAGTTGGATGGAGTCAGACTGAAGGAATCATTTAGCAGGAGGAGTCAGCTAGGTTGAGTCATTTGATTAGATTAGAACTGGACTGGATGGAGTCGGTGTGATGAAACCATTCACACGGAGTCAGTTAGCTTGAGTCATTTACAGTCAGTGTCAATCGAGTCACTTAGTCGAATTTGTTGACTGGAGTCAATTCATTTAATAAGACTCGGCTGATTGGAGTCGGTTGATTAGTCACTTGCACACCTTTAGGTCAAACAGAGCAGCTATTTCTGTCCATGATGTTTAGCAGAATCTGCTGAAATAAAAAATAAACCCAGACACGCTGGAGTAAAAATCCGCTGGTGTTTTCTGCGTGTTGTCCTGAAAGCCGCAGCATCTGGAGCAGATCCAGAAACGTCTGAAAATACGAAAAAAAAAAACTTCACCATGAGACTCAGCACTTCATAATCCACTCTGAGACAGAGAGAGGCATTAAAATCAAGAATAAAAGAAGGAAGAGAGAGAGAGAGAGAGAGAGAGAGAGAGAGAGAGACACCATGCTCTCTACCTAAATCCTTCACTGACACAGGATTAAGAAAGGGCAGATGTGCTCATGGAAAAATACGACTAGAACACGACGAAAAGCTGAAATCTTTCCAATTTTTTCTGGCAAGGACGTCGCAGAGAGTTCAGATGGAGCGTTAATCCTGACCTGACCTCTTTTTCTGTCTCTTCCTAACAGCAGTGCAAATATTTACAGAGCCATAACGTCCAAAACTAGTCCTGAATTCCTCGTACATGTGCTAGCAAAGGGGCGGAGCTTAGCTTCAACAATCTCACATCACAAAATCTTTTCCTTTCACTTCCTCAGATCGTATGTCGTCTGTAGCATAAACTAGTGGTTATAAATACATGTTATTCAGCTAGCTAACTAGTTACACTATGAGCTGACTAGCAAGTTCACCGTTGCAGAGCCTCTCTCTCCCTTACTCTCTCTCTCTAGATGCATGTATATATTTAAATATCTACGTTATATATATGTATATGAATATATCTAATGGTTTGAGAGGAAAGATCGCTCAGCAGCTGTGAATGTTTGGAGGCTGCGTGAGGCTGTACACTTGCTTAAACTCTGCTCCATTTTAGTTCTTTTGAAAATAAATAATAAACCTTGTGTCATTTCGAGCAGTTTCTGGTTGAAAGAGAGCGATCGTGACACTCGTCCGTGATCCTGACACGAACCCAACACTCAGTTTTTTCAAAGCGAGACTTCAGCGAGACAAACACGCCTTAACAACACTAGCGGTGTCGAAGGCACAGCTCCGGCACGCAGATGGAAATAAATTTTTCAAAGTTCAAAGCTACTTTAATCCTATTCCTGTTGGGAGAACAAGGCACACACGGAGAACAGGAGCGTCTGATGCAGAGGAATACTCAGCACAAACACACATCCTCGCAGCACAGAGGCTGGGAACAGGGTGGAAAATTGGATCTGATGGCTGTGTGGTTCGTCTCGTTCTGTTTCATCGGCGCAGAAAATTTAGCTAATATACGCTGGAACCTTGAGCCCAGATGTGGAACAAATACTGTGGAGAAAATATTTCTTATTTCTCACAGGCTGTGAAACAAACACTACAGCTTTAGCTCTTGGTTAGTCTGCAAAATTCTGCACACACATGCTACTAAAAACCTGCCTGCCGAAAGACGAGCGTTCTGATTAGCTCCGGTCTGTAGATACACAACTCTACTTTTATTCTTTTGCAGAACCTAATTATCAGGCAGCAGGAGGAGAAAGTTGGAGGTCGAGGGAACTTAAAGGTCGGTCAGGGAGCCGTATTAATTTGAGCCGATCTCTAAATGAGAGTAAACGTACTCGCTCAAAAGCAGGCTCAATTTACCCAATTTTTTGGAGAGAGCAAAAGAAAGACATGAGAGCGGAAGGAACCGTGTTCATGCATTAAAACGCTCTTTTTTATCGCTCTTCATCTGATAACATGTCTGATTATCAGAGTCAGTCATCCTCCACTGAAAAGTCACTGTAATAAAGAGTCCAGTCGTATTTGCTTTAGAAGAAGAACCTCGGGCTAGTTATTGAGGCTGCTCGGTTTACACAATCAATTTCTCATGTTTACAGCAATTACAGCCTCCGCACTACACACGTCCAATTACACACAGGACACACAACACGTCTAATCAGAATCCTGTTCCGCGTCTCCTCGTTTCTGTTTCCGAGCGCTTCCAGACTCGTGCTTTTAACTTTCCTCGCTTGTTTCTCTCATAGTCTCGTTCACTGCGGGCTGCGGACCGTCGCGCCATAATGAAACACGTTTTCAAGAATTAAAATGAAGCCCAGTTTAATCACAAGATATCACTGATGAAGGTTTAATGGAAAGTCAGCAGGAAGTGACAGTGAACTGGGCGAGAAGTGAGGGAGCAGTTCAGGTCAGCGAGCACTGAGCACCGACACACTCACACTAACTTTGGAGTTATTTATGTGAAAAGAATCACGGCCTGAAGAGAATGCTGCAGTTTTTATTTCATTACTGTTCTGAACATTTGTGTTTCAATAAACACTAAAACAAGTTCAGATGAAAGTCTGGGAGTTTTTTCTCTCAGGAATTGAAGTCAAATGTAATCAAGGAGCAGATGCAACCAAAAAACAGAACTTAATAAAGTCAGAAATCAGTGACACACAACACAGGTGTGAGAAACATGTGATGTGCAGGGGCTGATGGGTAATGTATAAGGGTGATGCATTAGGGTTAAGAAGATTTGTTAAGGGTTAGGGTTTAGAGTTACTATGCTGATAATTCAGCTTCGTTGCAGTATCCAGTCATCAGCAGGATTGTGAAATGCCTCTGTTTGAATCGTGTGTATGATTTTTTACTGAAAGCTCACTCTTTCTTTCTTTAAGATCAGCGTTATTGCTCACATGCTCCCAATTACTTATGTGGGATGTTTTATGTTGTGTCCGGTGTTTTCCTGATCCCTCGGCTTTGTGGAGATGAAAGTCAGCCTCATTATGCTAACACAGGGATATCAGGGCGATTTACTCCAGCAAATGGTGAGGAAATGGTCTAAAGCAGCCAACACTGCCCGGGGTCCTGGTTCTATGGAAAACATCATGCCTAGTACCAGTACCAAAGGTAGCACTTTGTCCCTGTGTCCCTAATGACTACAGGCCAGTAGTGCTGACCTCTCATTTAATGAAAGCTTTTGAGAGACTGATCCTCAGTTCCAATCGACCCCTCGTCAAACCCTTCCTCGATCCCGTACAGTTTGCCTACCAGCCTCAACTTGGAGTCACGCTGCCATTATCCATCTGCTTCACCGCAGCTACACCCACCTGGAGAAACCAGGGAGCTCTGTGATGTTTATTTTTTTCGACTTCTCAAGTCTCTTTAACACCATCAGGCCCACCCTAATGGGAGAGAAGTTGAAGAACATGAATGTGTACACTCATCTGGTCTCATGGATCATGGACTACCTCACCGGACATCCCCAGTACGTCCGAATACAACACTGTGTCCGACACCGTGATCTGCAGCACTGGTGCTCCTCAGGGAACAGTTCTTTCTCTCTTCCTCTTCACCCTGTATACATCAGATTTCAGACACAACTCCTTTAGAAATTCTCTGATGACTCTGTGGTTGATGTATCCAGGGAGGTAACACCTCAGAGTATCAGACAGCAGTGGACAACTTTGTCACGTGGTGTAAGCTCAATCACCTACAGCTCAATGTTGGGAAAACAAAGGAACTGGTAGTGGACTTTAGGAAATCCAGAACCCCAGTCTCTCCTTTGTCTGTTCATGGTGAGAAAGTTGAGATTGTTGAGGATTACAAATTACTGGGAGTCCATATTGACAACAAACTGGACTGGACACTAAACTCAACAGCTCTACAAAAAAGTTCAGAGTAGGTTGTACTTTCTGAGGAGGCTCAGGTCCTTCAACGTCTGGAACACCATACTGCAGATCTTCTATGTCTGTGGTGTCTAGTGTCATTTTCTATGCAGCGGTCTGTTGGGGAAGTAACATGAAGGTGGCAGAGAAAAATAAACTGGACAAACTAATCAGGAGAGCTGGCTCTGTACTTTGCATGGAGCTGGACCCAGTTCACGTTGTTGTTGAGAGAAGGATGCTGTCAAAACTCCATTCAATCCTGGACAACCCATCTCATCCACTACACAGTGTGCTGCTTGATCAGAAGAGCACATTCAGCCAGAGACTGATCACTGTCAAGTGTTGTTCTAAGCACTTTTGGAGATCTTTCATCCCTGTGCCAATCAAACTGTACAATTCCTTCTCCTTAAGTGTTGGGACATTTACATGTGTAATTTCATCTGCAAAAAACAATAATGGGTGTAATAGTAATTATGGGCCTTTCATACACAATACAACTTCATCATTATCACTTATTAAAATGATCAATTTACAATCCCTGTGTGCAATATTACAGTTCTACACTATTATTTGTACAGTATTTACACAGTATTTGTATTTATTTATTCTATTTTCCGGGTTATTTTTACTTGTTTTTTTTTTTTTTGTTTTCTAACCCTTTCTTTCTCTCTTCTATTTTTATTAGAACAACTGTAACATGGCAAAGCAATTTCCCCCTGGGATTAATAAAGTTCTTTGAATTGAATTGAGTTGAATTCCACGCATGCAAGCCGAGTCTCCACAGCTCCTGCAGCACGGCTCCGGCTCCACGCCGCCTGAACGCTCCACTCTTAAATATTGATTTGTTTGTCGTGTGATTGATATTTGTGGTGCAGTGGAGTCGTCTCTGATGTGTAACGTGAGTTATTTGTGTTCTTTAGGGATCTGCAGCAGAACCGTAACTAAAGCCATGTTTCACTTCGCACCGAGCAGTCCATTTGAAAAACATACATCACTGCAGTAAAGAATTACAACAGGAAGTGTTTTACAGGCTCCGGTGAAACCCTGCGGATGTGTATTTTAAAATCTTATACAATCTTTGTAAAATAATAAAATAATAGACATTTTTAATGTTCAAGAATTTAAAGTGCCTTGGAACATCTCCACTATATATAAAAAGAATATATATAAATGTTTATAAATATGCTAATTTAGACCCGCCCCAACAATCTCCTGTCACTTACAATACTCCACTATTGCTAACATTAACTGACATAGCTAGCTGCTAAGCTAACGGATAGTAAACTACCTCACATCAAGTCACATGAGGGGGATTCACGAGAAAGAGAGAGAGACAGAGACAGACAGAGAGAGAGAGAGAGAGAGAGAGAGAGAGAGAGAGAGAGAGAGAGAGAGAGAGAGAGAGAGAGCAGAGACAGACAGAGAGAGAGAGACAGACAGAGAGAGAGAGAGAGAGACAGAGAGAGACAGAGAGAGAGAGAGAGAGAGAGACAGACAGAGAGAGACAGAGAGAGAGAGAGACAGAGAGAGAGAGAGAGAGAGAGAGAGAGAGACAGAGAGAGTGAGGAAAATATCATATCACTCACAGCTCTCAATTTCCAGAGTACAGTTTTGTTCGTCCAGCGGATATCGTCTCAAATCCATCATGCAGGCTGCTGTTGTAGTGATCCTACACACACACACACACACACACACACACACACACACCGAGAGAAATATTAAATTCATTGATCTGCATTTCTAGTATACCAACTGGTGGATTGTTGGTTTGTTTGTTTATTGTTTATTGGATCATTAACATAGTCATTAAAGCTCTGTTGTTTCCACATAACAACTCCGTATCTTCTTCACGCTGTTTGTTTCCACGGCCTAAAACATCCAGAATGTGTTTATTTCTCCTGCTTCATGTTTGTCCGGGAAATAAATCCGATCCGTTCCACAGATCAAACGCTCCTGCAGTACGGATTGAGAGAAAAGTGAAAAGTCCTTGTCCTACTTTCTAGCACTCTTGGAGTCTTTTTTCTGACAGCAGCTGTGGAAGACGTGGTGTGAGAATGAGCAGAAAGCAGGACAGACTGAAGACGAGGGAGGAGATAAATAACAACCTACAGCTACCCACAATGCACTGCAGCAGCAGCTGTGACTTCTACCGGATCGGGTCGAGGCTGCTGCGGGCCACGAGAACTTCCCTTAGGTGAACTCTGGAGAATTTAACAACCGCAGGACGGCTCCAGGCCCGAGAGCGTGGCAGAGATCAGGGCGGGGCCGCGGATGGGTTAACATGGACTGTCCATGACTGTGTATAAAACCCTTAAAATTATAATTATGTTTAATAATTAACCGTAACTTTAAATATTTATGTTAGTGCAGAAAGAGTGTGGAGCAGGAAGCAGCACTCAGCCACGGAGCTGTCTTTTAACTAATTAGATAAAAGGAACTAAACATAAAACACAAGCTGATTTAAAAGCCAGTAGGACGTGTAGGATGGTTTTGGGATCCGAGCCAGCTGATACCAGAACCCACACACTGAGGCTCCCAGACCACTGAGAGACGTCCGAGAGGCAGCAGTGAGACAACAATGAGATGGCACTGAGGCAGCGGTGAGATGGCAGTGAGATGACAGTTAACAGCAGTGAGATGACAGTGAGATGGCAGTGAGGCACCAGTAAGGTGGCAGTGAGACAACAGTGAAATGACAGTGAGATGACAGTGAGGCAGCAGTGAGACAACAGTAAGGAAGCAGTGAGACAACAGTGAGATAGCAGTGAGACAGCAATGAGGTGGCAGTGAGACAACAGTAAGGCAGCAGTGAGATGACAGTGAGATGACAGTGAGATGACACTGGGACAGCAGTGAGATGACAGTGGGACAGCAGTGAGATGACAGTGAGATGACAGTGGGACAGCAGTGAGATGACAGTGAGGCAGCAGTGAAACGACAGTGAGATGAAAGTGAGATGAAAGTGAGATGAAAGTGAGATGACAGTGGGACGACTGCGATGGCAGTGAGGCAGCAATGAGATGACAGTGAGATGACAGTGAGATGACACTGGGACAGCAGTGAGATGACAGTGGGACAGCAGTGAGATGACAGTGAGATGACAGTGGGACAGCAGTGAGATGACAGTGAGGCAGCAGTGAAACGACAGTGAGATGAAAGTGAGATGAAAGTGAGATGAAAGTGAGATGACAGTGGGACGACTGCGATGGCAGTGAGGCAGCAATGAGATGACAGTGAGATGACAGTGAGATGACACTGGGACAGCAGTGAGATGACAGTGGGACAGCAGTGAGATGATAGTGAGATGACAGTGGGACAGCAGTGAGATGACAGTGAGGCAGCAGTGAAACGACAGTGAGACGATAGCGAGATGAAAGTGAGATGACGGTGAGACGATAGTGAGACGGCAGCGGACAACAGTGGGACAGCAGTGAGACGACAGTGAGATGGCGGCGGGACAGCAGTGAGATGACAGAGAGACGACAGTGAGACGACAGTGAGACAGCCCTTAGCTTCTCTCCTTTGACCTTTTCTAAAGTGGAGGAATCTCTAAGGTGCAATAACAGCTGCGTGGGAGAACTCTGTGAGATCAAATAAATGACATTTGGGCCCTAAAGAGTGCGCATCAAGTTCTCTAATGCACTGGCGGTGAGTGTGCAGAGAGGTTTAATAATAAAGCGTCTCGCTCTGTTCCTCTAATTGAAATGAAAGTGTGTGAGGGTTAAAATGAGTGTTTTATTATGGGATGTTTCCCGAGGCTTTTAAAGGGGTCCAGCTGATGTTTTTGTGAGGTTAAAATAACTCAGACTGACTGCTGCAGTAAAACATAAAGTGTTGGCGTGGATCTTCTCCCCGAGCTGCGTGTGTTTAATGCGCCGCTGCTCCAGGCTTCGTGGTGATGTAACACGGGCAGCATCAGAATCAGCAGCTCGTGCATCACTGAAATGATGGTTACGATGAGTTAAAGCCATTTATGATCATTACGGCACGCCTACGGTGCCATCAGTCTCTTTTATTCGCTCGTTCGGGCCGAGCCGAGTACTCTGTGTGATGAATGGAAACGGGTCCGGCCGGGTGAAGTTGTTGGGAATATTAAGCCGTCTCCGTGGCTAATCAGACTGTCAGAACAAACCGACAGTCTGCGAGGCTGCGACCAATCTATGAGTTTATTTTAGCGTCTGCTGGACAAGACGTAATGCGACAACTCGATAACTATTTTTTTGTAGACTGAACTAAAAGAGGTTCTAGCAGCAGGAATGTTTGTGCTAATGTTTAATTTATAAGTGACATTGTGCTGTTTTAGTTTAAATATTATTTTAATATCATTTCATTTCAGCTGAGAATTATTTTCAGTTTGAGCAAAAAAAAAAAGAAGAGTTTCACAATTTAAACCGTTTCATAAAACCTCAAAATCTCACCTTTATTATCGTCTGATTCGCTACTACCTTTGGAACACACGTCTGATATCAACTCCACTCTCTCCTCTCCTCCACTCTCTCCTCCACTCTCCTCTCCTCCACCCTCCTCCACTCTCTCCTCTCCTCCACTCTCCTCTCCTCCACCCTCCTCCACTCTCTCCTCTCCTCCACTCTCCTCCACCCTCCTCCACTCTCTCCTCTCCTCCACTCTCTCCTCCACTCTCCTCTCCTCCACCCTCCTCCACTCACTCCTCTCCTCCACCCTCCTCCACTCTCCTCCACTCTCTCCTCTCCTCCACTCTCTTCTCTCCTCCCTACTTCACTCTCTCCTCTCCTCTCCTCCACTCCACTCTCCTCCACTCTCTTCTCTCCTCCACTCTCTTCTCTCCTCCACTCTCTCCTCTCCTCCACTCTCTCCTTCACTCTCTCCTCCACTCTTTTCTCTCCTCCACTCTCTCCTTCACTCTCTCCTCTCCTCCACTCTCTCCTCCACTCCACTCTCCTCCACTCTCTTCTTCACTCTCTCCTTCACTCTCTTCTCTCCTCCACTCTCTCCTCCACTCTCTCCTCCACTCTCTCCTTCACTCTCTCCTCCACACTCTCTCCTTCACTCTCTTCTCTCCTCCACTCTCTCCTCCACTCTCTCCTCCACTCCACTCTCTCCTCCACTCTCTTCTCTCCTCCACTCTCTTCTCTCCTCCACTCTCTCCTTCACTCTCTCCTCCACTCTCTCCTCTACTCCACTCTCTCCTCCACTCCACTCTCTCCTCCACTCCACTCTCTCCTCCACTCTCTCCTCCACTCTCTCCCCCACTCTCTTCTCCACTCTCTTCTCTACTCCACTCTCTCCTCCACTCTCTCCTCCACTCTCTTCTCTCCTCCACTCTCTCCTCCACTCTCTCCTTCACTCTCTCCTCCACTCTCTTCTCTCCTCCACTCTCTCCTCCACTCTCTCCTTCACTCTCTCCTCCACTCTTTTCTCTCCTCCACTCTCTCCTCCATTCTGTTCCTGATTGATCTTATCTCCTCTCTGATGCAGTCTTTCTGCTTCTCACTTCTTCTCCTCTCATGCTAATTAGACTATACTAACGTTCATATCTCGGGCTAATTAGGAGACACTCTCATGCATATTTATTTAATCGAGCACGTGCACAGCTAGAGCAGCTGAGTCGAGGAAGTCAAGGAGGTTTAAGAGACTCGTCCTCAGGGTTTCTGCTGTTTCTGGGGCTGAGGAGCTGAACTGAGGAGGATCAAGTGAGCGTGAAATCTCACTGATAACAAAATGCTTCGGATGACAATCTAAAGAGAGATTATACGGAAAGAGTATAATGTGTGTGTGTGTGTGTGTGTGTGTGTGTGTGTAGCTAAACTGTAAACTGTAGTAAAACTTTTATGTGCTATTTATTCATAAGTCTGCAGGTGTGTCTCTCTGGGTCTATCTGTCTGTCTCTCTGTCTATCTGTCTGCCTTTCTGCATTCCTGTGTATGTGATTGCCTGTCTGTCTGTCTATCTCTGTCTTACTCACTCTGCCTTTGTTTTACATGTCTGTCTGTCTGCCCACCTGTCTGTTTGTCTGTCTGTTTATATCTGTCTGACTCTCTCTGTGGAGAAGTTCACTTACAGAACAAAAATCTACAATCTACACGTCATCCAAGATGTTCACGTCTTTCTTTCTTCAGTCGTAAAGAAATGATGTTTTTTCTCCATAAAGTGGGCTTCAATGGTGCCCGCGAGGTCACGGGTGACCTTTTGACATGATTACGTAGCGTCGCGGACGCGCATCCCAGAGCTAATGATACAACTAGCTAGCGCTAGACGAGCTTTTGTGGTTAAAAAGTATACGATTTTTTATTTTTGTAAGAAAATGGCCGATGGTGTGGCTAGATAAGAGTCTTCTTCCTGGGCTGGGATCGTTTAGAGCTCTCTGAAGCTGCATTTAATCTGCAGTGTGGAAGGTCAGACTCGCGGGCACCACTGAAGTCCACTATGTGGAGAAACATCCTGAAATGTTTTCCTCAAAAATCATCATTTCTTTACGACTGAAGAAAGAAAGACGTGAACATCCTGAATGATGAGGGGGTGAGTCCATTATCTGTAGATGTTTGTTCTGGAAGTGAACTTCTCCTCTAACACTTATATATTCTTATTCGTATGTATTTGTGTTTATTTGAATAGTTACATTTCTTTTACTTGTTTTATTTCTTTGTCTGAATCTTTTTTGTTTTCTGACCCCGAGTTCGAGGAGCAGTTATTAGCCTTGAGGTTGTTGTTAGAGCTCTGTGAATGTGAAGAGTGCTTGTATAAATGAATGAGTGATGATCTGAGCGCGGTGTTGAGTTAACGCTGGTGTGGAGGAAGTGCTGAGGCCGAGCGGTGTACAGCCATAGACACTCGTTTATTTACTGAAGTTCAGGCAGGAATTTGGGGAGAAATGTGGATATTCACCGTGAGTGTGTGCGCAGCGGCCGTGTCGTTATTGTTCACATGAATCACGATGAAAATGATTTGGATTTTCTCTGGATGGAAGCCGAGGCAGAATCTGAGCACGGTCTGACCCGTAACACACACAAACGACACAAGGTCTGGGCCGTAAATCAGGCTCAATATGATTCTTATGATTTTAATGATGTCATGTGGTGGTTTAGTGGGCGTGGCCCTGGTCATGTGATCTTCATGGTGAATGTGGGTGTGTATCTGAGTGACTCTGTGATTAAAGACTGTGTGTGTAATAAAAGACAGAGTCTAATGACTAACGCTGTCTAACTGTGTCATCACTACATGTCGCTCTTTAAGAACTAAAATGAAACCTCACTCTTTATCGTCACGCTGCGAGCTTTCGCTCCTCTACACTTTATTAAATCTCCCGCTGATTGTTGTGAGGAGAAAACCGCAGGAGCGTTCAGTTCTTTCTTTACTTTAATCACAATCCTGTTCATTTTTTACCACATTTTCATACATGCAGGACAATAAAACATACAGAATAAATCTCTCTCTCTCACACACACACACACACACACACACACACACCTTCCCAGAATTTATCAGTTAATGATGGAGTGTTAATCTTGAGATTAAAGTTAGTTTAAAAACATAGTGTAAAGATTTACTAAACACACACGCACACACACACACACACACACACACACACACACACACACACAGAGAAACAGGAACTGGATGATTTATGTGTGTGATTATGGTTTGTACCTGCTGTCATTTCTTCACTGCAGTGATTTATAGACTGACATTAAGTCTGGAGAAAGGCATGTGACCGTCGGGGATTTTTATTTCATCATACATCACATCATCACT
This sequence comes from Hemibagrus guttatus, assembly GCA_033459395.1. Taxonomy (NCBI): domain Eukaryota; kingdom Metazoa; phylum Chordata; class Actinopteri; order Siluriformes; family Bagridae; genus Hemibagrus; species Hemibagrus guttatus. The sequence continues at coordinate 675,500 of JAUCMX010000014.1, read as the reverse complement.
GATGTTTCATAAAGCAGGCAGCGTTCACACACGCAGGCTGCATCCTCAACACTAACCTTTATATCTCAGATTACATTTACTCTCGGAGAATCTTCATCTCCATCCCAACACTTCAATCATCTTTATTAATGCTAGGCTAATGCTATGCTAACAGTGTTACTACTATCATCGTCAATCCTCAGCATGTGATCACAGTATAATTGAACTATACTCACACTATAATTACACTCACACTATACTCACACTATACTCACACTATACTCACACTATACCTCACACTATACTCACACTCACGCTATACTCACACTATACTCACACTCACACTATACTCACACTCACACTATACTCACACTCACACTATACTCACACTCACACTATACTCATACTATACTCACACTCACACTATACTCACACTCACACTATACTCACACTATACTCACACTCACACTATACTCACACTCACACTATACTCATACTATACTCACACTCACACTATACTCACACTATACTCACACTCACACTATACTCACACTATACTCACACTCACACTATAATTACACTCACACTATGCTCACACTATACTCACACTCACACTATACTCACACTCACACTATACTCACACTCACACTATACTCACACTATACTCACACTCACACTATACTCACACTATACTCACACTCACACTATACGCACACTATACTCACACTCACACTATACTCACTCTCACACTATATTCACACTCACACTATAATTACACTCACACTATACTCACACTATACTCACAATCACACTATACTCACACTATACTCACACTCACACTATACTCACACTATACTTACACTCACACTATAGTCACACTCACACTATACTCACACTACACTCACACTCACACTATACGCACACTATACTCACACTCACACTATACTCACTCTCACACTATATTCACACTCACACTATACTCATACTATACTCACACTCACACTAAAACTCACACTATACTAAACAACTCACACTAAAAACTCACACTATATTCACACTCACACTATACTCACACTATATTCACACTATACTCACACTCACACTATACTCATACTATACTCACGCTCCACAACTATACTCACACTATACTTACACTCACACTATACTCACACTATGCTCACACTCACAATATTCACACTCACACTATACTCACACTACACTTTAACACTCACCCCTATACTCACATCACTCTCTACCTTACACATACTACACTCACACTATACTCACACTATACTCACACTCCCACTATTCACACTCCCACTATACTCACACTATACTATATTATACTCAAAACTATACTCACACTCACACTATACTTACACTCTATTTATACTTACACTCAAAACTATACTCACACTATACTCACACTTACACTATACTCACACTCACACTATACTCACACTATATTTTCACACTCACACTATACTCACACTCACACTATACTCACACTATACTTACACTTATACAAACTCACACTATACTCACACCCCCTATACTCACTATACCCCTCCCTTTTTACCCCCTTCCCACACACTACACTCACACTATACTCACACTATACTCACAATCACACTATACTCACACTAATATACTCACACTCACACTATATTACACTCACACTATAGTCACACTATATTTATACTCACACTACACTATACTCACACTATACTCACACTATACTCACACTCACACTATACTCACCCCCCTATATTCACACTCACACTATATCACACTATACCCACCCCCTAAAACTCACACTATACTCACACTCACACTATACTGACACTATATTACACTCACACTATACTCACACTATATTCACACTATACTATACTCACATTTCCACACTATACTAACCCCCTATACTTACACTCACACTATACTTACACAAAATACTCGCACTCACACTATACTCACACTCACACTATACCCTCACACTATACTCACACTACATTTATACTCACACTATACTCACACTCACACTATACTCACACTATACTCACACTCACACTATACTCACACTATACTCACACTATACTCACCCCTCACACTATACTCACACTATACTCACACTATACTCAAAACTATACTATACTCACACTATACTTACACTCTGACTATACTTACACTCACAATATCCCCTCACACTATACTCACACTTACACTATATCACGCTATACTATACTCACACTATACTCACACTATACTTATCCCCTCACACTATACTCACACTCACACTATACTCACACTCACAAATACTCACACTCACACTATACTCACACTACACTCACACTTATACTACTCACACTACACTCACACACTATACTCACTATACACTCCCTCTACCCTTACACACACTACACTCACACTATACTCACACTATACTCACACTCACACTATACTCACACTATACTATATTCACACTATACTATACTCACACTCACCCCCTATACTCACATTTCACACTATACTCACACTATACTCACACTACATTTCAACACTATACTCACACTCACACTATATCACACTATACCCACCCCCTATATCACACTATCCCTCACACTATACTCCCCTCACACTATACTGACACTATACTAACCCCTCACACTATACTTACACTATACTATACTCACACTATACTCACACTCACATTTCAACACTATACTTACACTATACTCCCCTCACACTATACTCACACTCACACTATACTCACACTATACTCACACTCACACTATATTTAAAAACCCCCTCACACTATACTCACACTATACTCACACTCACACTATACTCACACTCACCCCCTATACTCACACTATACTATACTCACACTATCCCTCACACTATACTCACACTCACACTATACTCACACTATACTTACACTCACACTATACTTACACTCACCCCTATACTCACACTAAAAACTCACACTACACTATACCCCTATACTTACATTTCCACACTATACTTATACTCACACTATACTCACACTACACTCACACTCACACTATACGCACACTATACTCACACTCACACTATACTCACTCTCACACTATATTCACACTCACACTATACGCACACTGTACTCACACTCACACTATACTCACACTATACTCACACTCACACGATACTCACACTCACACTATACTCACACTCACACTATATTCACACTCACACTATACTCACACTATATTCACACTATACTCACACTCACACTTACACTACTCACATTACACTCACACTACTCACACACTATACTCACTATATACTCACTCTACACTCACACACACTGCAGAAACTCACACCATACTCACACTCACACTATACTCACACTACACTCACACTCACACTATACTCACACTCACACTATACTCACACTATACTTACACTCACACTCTACTCACACTACACTCACACTATACTCACACTATACTCACGCTCACACTATACTAACACTATACTCACACTCACACTATGATCACACTATACTCACACTCACACTATACTCACACTATACTCACACTATACTAACACTATACTTACACTCACACTATACTCACACTCACACTATACTCACACTCACACTATACTCACACTCACACTATACTCACACTAAAAACTCACATTTCCACACTAAAAACTCACACTCACACTATACTCACACTATACTCACACTACACTCACACTCACACTATGCTCACACTATACTCACTCACACTACACTCACACTATACGTACACTCACACTATACTCACACTATACTCACACCACATAAAATTCTACTATACTCACACTGGATAAATCTCACACTAAATTTTTGCAGGTAATCTAAACCCTTAGATTCGACCCCAGAACTCAGCGTACCTCAGTCCGTAGAGCACGGTGCCATCCGGATGGAGGCGGATCATCCTGTTCTTCACCGTCACTCCATGAACGAAGGACTTCTTGTCGTTTAGGAAGTAAGTGTCTGGGACCCAGAGCTGATCGGCCACACGGTTATCCAGCGTGAGGTTCAGAGGGATCTCCGAGTACGAGAGGCGTTTATCTCTCCACGACTGCTGGAAGTACATGGTGAGGGTGTAGTCCTGAGGAGGAACCACACAGAGATGAGTGGAGGATAGCAGGAAGAGTGCAGGAGGAACCACAGAGGGAAATACAGTGCTGCGTTTCTTCAGTAAACACTTCCACATCTGATTCATCACAGAGAAATCCTTCACACTCACTGATACTTCATCATTTCTTTTAAACTCCATCATGACTCAAAAGTATTCGCACCCCTGTGGATTAGCTACATTAGCTATAGTTAGTTATCTAACTATAAGTTTATCTCAAGACTTTAATCTCCACCTTCTTATTGTGTCTCACAGGTTAAACTGTACATGTGACCCATGAGGTGTACGTGTGTGTGTGTGTGTGTGTGTTTGCAGAAATAGCTGCAGACCCCTCAGTCCCTCTGCTCAGTGGAGGTGGCTGTCACATGTTCTGCGATAATAAGCATCACGGAGCAGAGCAAGCTCCAGGCGAAAAGAGGGAAGAAATGAGGAAAAAAATAAAAAAGTGAAGCTGCTGTTGCAGAAGCTGCACCAGATTTACACCACATTTACTCTGCTCTCCATATTCATCACATTTTTCCTGCACTGATGCGTTAATGAAGCTTTCATGACTGAGGAGAAGTAAAGTTCCATTGAGAAAACGAGAGAAATAAACCCACAAGCCCACAGATATGAGCCTGAGCCACAAAATGTCAAAATCCATGACACTTCGTCTAAAACTAAAATGTCCATAACGTCCTCACCTCCAATCCAGTCCATTAATCACATGCTCACAAGACTGAACAGTTCGGCTCATAAAATATTAAACACCTGCTGGAGTAATGCAGGAAAAACCTGTACTGTTACATCAGGACTAAAATGAAATAAAGAGGAAATTAAATTAATCTGACAGCTGATTTTTGTTTAAAACTCAAAACGCAGACGGAAAAAGGAAAAAAAACAATAAAATCAATCAAACATCATAGAAAGAAAGACAGAGAAAATACTGAATAATACTTAGATTAATTAATTAATAAAAACTAAATAACATTAATAAATAATTATTAATCAATTAATAAAATGAATAAAAATAAAATAAATAATGCTCAAATGCATGCCTTTATTTTGATGTAACAACAGGAATTCAGATACTTTTAATGAAGCATAAGTCAGATTATTCATGATTCGTCTATATTTCATTATTTTTCTTTTATTGAAATAAACAGAAACAGTGATGTGCTTTATCAGTTTGTGTTTTTTTAATCACATATTTATTGATTTTTTTCTGGACTGTAAATGATGACAATATTCGAATTTCCTACGAAGTGAGAGAACCTCAGGAGGAGAAACCTGGAAGCCTCGTATTTCCTCGTCCGTGTTCTGAACGTCCTCGAGTCCTAGTTTTCCTCGCAGTTACACTTTAAATAGCTTCTGCTAAAAATGTCATTTTCTCACCAAAATATCATGATGCTGTAATAAATCATGATCAGAGATTAAGCAGGCGTCACGGTGGAGAAATGTTAACACCCCCCGAGGAACGAGACGCTGCTGCAGAAGTTTCGGCCCCTAATCGACAGAGAGCCGTGTGTAGCTCCGGGTGTTGTTCTGTTCCCCGGAAAAAAATTAAAAAACGCTGATTCTGTCAGGAGCCGAGTGGAGAAGCGTATTGTATGCAGATCAGAGTTTTATTCACAGGAAAGTCTGGAGGCCTTTCACAGATTAAATGCTGAACTGGAGGAAAACTAGCGAGAGACTTCTCTAAACCCGCCTCCCAGCCCTTTAACCCTTTAACGTCACGCTCAGAGCCGAGATAAAACCTTCCGAATCCTCAATCCGGAGCCTTCACCAAACCCACGACGTGGAACGTTCCGGGAAGGAGACCCAAATGTCAAAGCTGAAACCTGACACTTTCTGACCTCTTCCTCTTCCAAAACAGGGGAAAATATTCAGCTTCGTTACACCACATGGTCACTCTGGGGTTTGCTGTTAGCGCATTAATTAACAGATAATCAGTTATTAAATAATAATGAAGTAATAAATTAGCATCGTGTTTGAGATCTGACTCACTCACTGTACGATCCATTACAGTGTGACATCAATAAATAATAATATCCTGAACTCTAAAGTCTTCAACACTCCAACACAAAACCAGCACCCGGATCACCGGACACGCCCACTGCCCTGAGAATATTAACAAAGACAGAACAATAATAAAACGAATATTACAGAATAAATATGGGGTGAGAATAAAACCCCAAGCTGAAACCCTGTCCAGGTGAAAGGTGCGTTCTGATTGGTTCGTTTTATCATGTGTATAATCTGTCAGATGTTTAACACAGAAACACGACAGAAATGTGGCTTCATCCTGCATCCTTCCTTCATCCTTCCTTCATCCTTCCCTCTCAGAGTCTCAGCAGCTCCTCCAGGATTTTCTGCAGTTTCATGCAGCGTCTTGATGATGATTATAAATGGTTTATATATAAAACACACACTCAGATACCTTTTAACTGCTTTAGTTTGGATCAGTTGCCATAGTAACCACATCCCTAAAAGGTTCCTGTCTCACTGGCTGGCATTTTAACAGCCTTCAGGCTCTATGTTGTTGTCACACATCATTCATTTTAGCGCTACGCTCCTTATGCTAGATTAGACCACTGCTAATTTATGGACTTTTTGAGAACTCGATGAGCAACAAAGACTGATTACCAGTTTATACTCAGACGAGAGAACCTCCTCTGATGTTCACTGCTGAGCTGATATTATAGGCTTTGGTGATCTAAAGAACCCGTGAAGAACCCCTTTAGGAACCTGTAAAAAACCCCTGATACTGATGAATGCTAACTTTTTCACAGGTTCTAGTTGTGACGAAGAAAACAAGGAGGAATAATTTGTAGTTTGTGTTGCACACTTACACTCTTACTACACACACTCTTACAGAGAATGGTTCTTTAAGGGCTCGGGTTCTCTTAAAGGGGTTCTGCTTGGAACCTAGGGGTTATTTTCCACTTCCAGAACCTTTTTTCTTTTTAAAAAAACAGAATCACTCTGTTTGTAGGGTTCTACACAGTAGCTGTAAAGGTTTCCACAGAAGGATAACCAGAGATCTTTTAATGCTTCATTGATTCCAGGAATCCTGTTTCTCTGGGGGTTTTTCAAGGGTTCTTCAGGGATTCATTAGATAATTAAAAGGCTGTTAGGTTCTACCTGGAATCCTTACTGTTGTGAGGTTCTGTACAGAACCTTGCAGGTAGATTAATTTTCTAAGAACTCAGTCTCACATTAGAGCGTTAGAACACGTGCTTCTGCCTCCATGGACTTTAACATTAACATGAGACGAAGAACTGAGTCTGGATTCATCTCCTTTATATAAACACCTTCACACACCGAGTGTACAGAGAAATAAAATAATATTTATATTTGTTGAATAAAATCCCTCTACAGTTAACCAGAATTTGAGAGCGAAGCTGAACTACTGACGTCTTTAACGAACAGGTTTTGGTCATAGTTTTTGTCCACAGAAGGAACAGTGACCCGAAGAAAGGAACGTTCCTCCATGATTCTCTCGTCTGCTTCTGCTTCAGCTGTTAAACAAAAACACTTTCTTTATCCACTAAAAGAGTTCTTTTCAGTCGCTCCTCATTTTTTGTGCAGGTGAATAGCCACTTAGCTCAGCTCATCTTCCCCAGCGCACAAAAGCTCCTGCAGATGAGCAGATCTTATCCTCTAAATGGCCTTTAGCTCAGCGTTTATATCAACCAAGCAATCTGCTGCAGTCTGGAATAATCTAGAAGAGCTGCTTTTATTCTGCTCTTACATACCAAAAACACACACACACACACACACACACACACACACACACACATCTGTTCTCTCAATGACATCCAAGGTGAAGTGAAGGTGATTTTCTTCTTCACTCTCACTGTTGGTATTTCTCTCACAGCACAAACCTGATCGCTTACAGAACCCATGGAGCGAAGACGCAGAAACTCCCCACAAATGCTGAAGCTCCCTGAAGGTGCCATGAACACTACATGAAAGCTCCACAAACACTTCTCAAATCCTTCAAGAACACTTTATGAATGTTTATGGAATGTGCTACAGAAAACAGCGCTGGATCACTGAGTTCATGTTTAAGAGTATGTTTTGTGACATCACGCCCTTCTACACCTCTGAATCAACACGAGCTGGTTCTGCTCCAACACCTGCTGGAACTGACCACAGACCCTAATACCATGGAGTTTTAAAGAGACAAGACTAAGAGCAGAATCAGAAGAGAAAAGAATCAGAGAAGAATCAAATGACAGTCAGAACCGACTCACTACTGAGTCAGAATCAGGAGGTAAAAGATAAGAGGTTCTTCTGAATCTGTTCTGATTCTTTAGATATTCTCTGCTCTTCGTCTTACCTGCATGTCCTCATGGTTCTGAGAAGTTTCTGCTTTTCTTCTTTCCCTTCGAGTTTTAATGCAACTTTTCACACAAGAACATTTCAGTGAAGATCAGCGTCGTGCATCTGTCTCTCTCCTCAGGCCTGATGGAATAATCTCGGCGATAATCCGCCGTGTCTAAGCTCAGTGTGGAGCTTCTTCAAGCTGCCTCTAAGTGTTTTAAGGTCGCATTCATCTCCTATCTTCTATCCATCTCCTCCTCCTCAGGCACTCTGCTTCCTCCTCCTCCACATTCCGCTTCAGGTCGCATTAGTGTGTTAGGTGTTTCTGCTGTTTTCACTCAGCACTTTATTGATTATTAATCACGCAGCAGTAAAGTGAGCATCGAGCCGTTCTTCATCAGCGTGCAGCTCCCGGAAATAATCTCCTTCCTTGTGTTCCGGGGAAATCTGTTCATCTTCATCTTCAGCTCCTTTCAGTCCAGTTCAGGCTTCAGGTTACTGCTCCAGGGTTTTATATTTTTTTAGAAAAAAAATCTATAAAATATGTAATAAAACTCTGCTGCATTTTTATTGAGCTTCTCATTACAGATGATATTATACACTGAGCAGGCATAACATTATGACCACCTGCCTAATATTGTGTTGGTCCCCCTTTTGCTGCCAAAACAGCCCTGACCCGTCCTGCACTGTGTACTCTGACCCCTTTCTATCAGAACCAGCATTAACTTCATCAGCAGTTTGAGCAACAGTAGCTCGTCTGTTGGATCGGATCACACGGGCCAGCCGTCGCTCCCCACGTGCATCAGTGTGCCTCGGCCGCCCATGACCCTGTCGCCAGGTCACCACTGTTCCTTTCCCTTTGGGCCACTTTTGATAGATACTGACCACTGCAGACTGGGAACACCCCCCAAGAGCTGCAGTTTTGGAGATGCTCTGATCCAGTGGTCTAGCCCTATATCAGTGTTTCACCTAGGCCGGTTCTCAGTCAGAGTTCTGTATCAGAACAGGTTATAGATTAAAGTAGAACTCTTCTTCAGAAGCTGAGAACCCTTAAAGAACCCTTGAAGAACCATTTTATCCATCACTCCTCCTCATTCAGACAAAAACTGGTCATCTGTAAGTCACATGACCGAAAAGGGGAGAGAGGAACTCAACAACTATTCATTTAATGAGGAAGTAGAACTTTTTGCTTTAAATTGTTTAAACAACTGCATCAAATGTGCTCTGTGTGTGTGTGTTGTGCTAGAAGGGGCTAACACACTGGTTCACGCAGATGAACACGTGCTTCTGTATAAACGTGAATGCACTGAGCTCTGTGAGGTCACTTGGCGGTCCAGTCGATGATGTCACAGCGGCGTTTTTTATCCGTCTCGCCCCGTCAGTGTGAGCTGCTGTGGCTCTTTTTCGTCGTGTTCACCGTGTTTCTCGCTTAAACGAGAGTGTAATGTGTTCAGACAGGCGGAATGATGAAAACACACTGTCTCTGTCACTTTCACCTTCACACACACACACACACACACACGGCTGAGGCTCCATCGATTCAGCGAATGTTTTACTTCCTGAACACTGAACTCTGTTCATTTTAAACATCTGTTGATTTGCTGCTACTTTTTTTGTGTGTGTGTGTGTGTGTGTGTGTGTGTGTGTGTGTGTGAACTCTGTGGATCAGGTGTTGATTAATTCTCTCTAACAGCAGCTCTGAATGTAGCACAGGTTTATATTAATGCACTCACTCTAGTACCTTATTGTTTCCATAGCAACAGCTAATTGACAGTTGCTAGAAAAAAAAAAAAAAATAAATAAATAAATAAATAAATAAATAAAGAGTATAAACGATGCAGAGAAGTGTTCGCTGTGTTTGATTGCATTATAACATCTTACTATAAATACACTGCGATTAATAAAGTCACGGATTGAGTGGTTGCCTAGCAACAATCTCCACATCCATTGCTTTACTTACACGTTTTACACAAACTGTTCTCACCTCTGAAACCCACACCGACCAGCCGTGTGTGTGTGTGTGTGTGTGTGTGTGTGTGTTTGTGTGTGTGGGGGCTGAGCTCTGGTACATTCTGCTCTACTTTTAATTAGTCAGTTATTTTAGTTAGGAAAATGGAGAAATAAAGCTTCAGTGTAATTATACTTTAAACACACAGACGACACCCCGAGAGGATTACACACACACACACACACACACACACACACACACACACACACACACACACACTCATCCTCCTGGAACTTAGTCATTGGGGGGAAAAGAGAGGAAAGTAAAGAAAAAAAGGGAATAAATGAATGAAGGAGAGAAAAGAAAAGCGCGCTGTGTTGTTAGTGTAAAGTTTTCACTCGGAGCTCCTCCTCCTCAGAGGCGTGGGGTGGAGCTGCTCACGTTACACTTCACACGGTTTAAAGACTTTCTGAGGAGAAACTCAACACCGTGGAGTTTATTCACTAAAATCCTTCGGGGACAATCCGATAACGGTGTTTAACGTAACCCTGACCTTTGACCCCTCTTCCTTTCATCTCCTCAATCTGTGTGTGTGTGAGTGTGTGTGTGAAAGACTCCAATATAGCAATAAACTTGGCTGTTAAAGTGATTGTTCGTGAGCTGGCGCGGCCCAAATCTAATCTAGCAACTCCACAGTGAGCGAAAGAAAGCATCAGCGGCGATTAGCGCACTCTGGTTTGTCACGTTCTGGCTCTAATCCACTTCCCATCACCGTTAGAGAACAACTGCAGGAGAGACAGGAGGAAGAGGAGGAAGAGGAGGAGGAGAGTTAGCATTGAACACTGAGCGCTGCTCCACAACACGGTGTCAGTCCTCACGAACGACACAAAACACACACACGAGTGTGTGAGCTGCTAACGCTATAGCTACTACTGTCAACACACACACACACACGCACACACACACAGCTGGGAATCGATTTCTTTTTCTGTCTCAGTCACCACATGCTAACGTTGAGCATCAGTTAGCGCTTTTGGCCCCATACGGACATGCTAGCTACTTAGCAGTTAGCAACAGGCTTCTGAAAAGCAATTTAGCATTTAGCGCAACATCTGAAACGCTACAAAAAGTCTTGAGTTCAGTTCTAAACTTTCAGTTAGAGAGAAAGCGACGAGACAAAAGCTACAGAAATGTGTGTGAAGGATTAAAAAAGTTTTACACCTCATTGTTTCTGGATCTTTAACAGCAAGACGATGATGACGACGATGACGATGATGATGAAGCTGATTTCACTCTCCTCCTGTGTCACCTTATTAACTCCTTTCATTTCTCTCTTTTTTCTGCTGTCTGCACACGTCCTCCATCTGTCACGTCCCACACAACAAGCGGCAGGAAATCCTGTTCAACCGCGTCACAGTATTCGCCGTTTAGTCGGAAGATCACTGAAGGCCTCATTAGCATGTTAGCTTTTCATAATAAAGCCTGAGACCTTGTTAGCGCTTGTTTCTTATTTAATTAGAGCTCGAAGTAATGGACAGTGTGTTCAGCTTTATGGAGAGAATTAACACACTCACATGATTCCAATCTAATCAGCATTCTATCTTTATTTATTTATTTGTCTATTAATTTATTTACTTTTTTAGAATTAAATGTTTTAATTATTTTTGTTTTGTTTTATTGTCATTTATTTCATTTCCTTTTATTGTTATTTATTTTTTATCTTTTTGACCATCCCTGGTTTATAATATTTTAATTTATTTTATTTTAAATTTATTTTTATGATATTTGAATTTATTTTTTTGATCTTCCATATATTTTTTAAAGTGTACTTTTTTCCCTGTTGATCTGTTCACCTTTCCTTTTTATTAATATATTTTTTCTGTTTCATGTATTTTTCTTTTATGGTTTAATATTATTATTACTATTATTATTATTATTATTATTACTAGTCTTTACCTTTACCTATAAAAAAACAGCCCAGATCAATCAGATGAGGCGAACGTTAATGTTAACATACGTTAAAAGCCCCACAGGAGGCTGGTATATTTTGGGCTAAAGCTTTATCTGGTGCTAGTTCCTGTGGACGGTGCCCCAGTTTCCTGACGCGAGCGTCTCCAGCTGCTCGGCCGCGTCCCGAATCGTTAATTAAAAATCTTGGCCGAAGTTTTAGGAAGCTGCTTCGATTCACTGCTGAAAATCCACGAGTGGTTTCGGATGCAGCTGATCAAAGAAATCTGGAAGAGAGCAGTGATGATGATGATGATGATGATGATGATGGTGGAGAGGATGAAAGAGAGAGGAGGAGGATGTGATGTGGGCAGGGGGGAGGGGGAGAGTTGGCTCGGGCAGAATAAGAGCGAAGGAAAAGAGGACGACATCTGTGGAGAAGAGCAGCGAAGAAAAAAGACAAGTGTTTTACAGAGCAGAAAAAAAGCTCTGACTTTCATGCTAATAAAGGAGCGACTAGCGTGGCGCTGTGAGTGAATTAGCTCTAAAACACACTCTCCATGGTTTAACATGATGCTGGCATTAGCATTGCGCTAATCTCGGTTAACATTAATCCCTCATTAAACTGCTGGAGTTAATAAAGTTCATAAAATAAACTGTGTCTTAAACAAAAGCTTCTTCTTTTCCTTTCATTAACATCAGAGTAACGTCGTGTGACTGAAACCGTTTAAAAACATCAGAGCTAGCTTTGAGTTTACAGCCGATTTGTTCCTTAATTTTACTTTATCTATTTATTTCCGTTTATTCATTTATGTAAGGATGAGTTAAAGTGAAACCGCAATACACACACGCACACACACACACACACACATGCACACACACACACACACGCACACACACACAGCTAGCAGGGGAAATGGCTATCAGCCCTCTTCCTTACAGACAAGCACCTGTGATTGGCTAGCGAGAAAGAGAGAGAGAGAGAGGAGAGAGAGAGAGAGAGAGAGAGAGAGAGAGTGAGAGAGAGAGAGAGAGAGAGGGAGAGAGAGAGTGAGAGAAAGAGCGAGAGAGAGAGAGAGAGAGAGAGAGAGAGAGAGTGAGAGAGAGAAAGAGAGAGAGAGAGAGAGATACAGAAAGAGAGAGAGAGAGAAAGAGAGAGAGAGAGAGAGAGAGAGAGAGAGAGATACAGAAAGAGAGAGAGAGAGAGAGAGAGAGAGAGAGAGAGAGGGAGAGAAAGAGACACAGCGAGAGAGAGAGAGAGAGAGAGAGAGAAAGCCCCGCCCACGTCAAGTGCAAGGGATGAGTGTGACATTATCGGGATTGGAACTCACGATCTCCTTATTACTCTGTTATCTTGTTATTATGTAAATTAGTGGGTGGAGTCAAAGCAAATATCTGCATGTAATTGGTGTCAGTGAGGAAAGCGGCTCAGGAAGTGAAAGAAGTTAAAATTTAATAATAAAAGTAAAAACTGAATCATCACAAAACAAACAATTACACACACACACACACACACACACACACACATCCACCCTGAGTTTTCAGTCCATCCTGTTAGTAAACTTTTAAGTTTATTCTGTTATCTCTCTCTCGTTTGTAGAATTTCACAGCAGCATTTTTTTACAACTCTTCAGCTGGAAAAAGTTTGATTCTATTATCGTTATTTTTTCTTCACACGTCGTGCAGCTCGAAACTTTATTTTTTATTATCACACTTCTGTCTCTGTCTCTGTCTCCAGGCAACAGAGAGTCTCTGCCTCCACACACACACACACACACACACACACACACACACACACACACACACACACACACACACACACATCACCGTGGTAACTGGTGTTTTCATTTTAAAATGAAGTTCATTCTTTCATTTCATTTTTAACCTTTTTTGAGCATTATTTTATTTTATTGTTAAATTTTATTATTTGTTTTATTTAAATTAAGTTTGACAATTAAATTTATATAAAGATGAAGGATGACTGTTCAGTTATTAATGTCTATTTGACCTTTCATCTATATGTTATAAAATGGGACAAAAATGACAGAAATGTCATATTAAAATTTTTACATGTTTAAATAATGAATAGAATTATTAGTAATGAAGATAAAGAAGAGTTTTATTTGCTATTCACACAGCAGCCAGAACAGTCAGCAGTGGAGTTTTCAGTAGTTCAGTAGATTTTACAGTATTTATTAGGGATTTATTCACCTGATGTATTAAATGAGTAAGCGATATATGAAATATGATTTATGGATATTTTCAAATATTCAATTTAATTCTTGTGAATTTTAATTTTGTGTGCATCATAATTATTTTTTAATATAAAGATAAATATGATAGAATACAGTACAATAAAGAAAGTACTACAAACTCCAAACATGCACGTTCTACCCCTACTGCTAAACATAATTATTTATTCCTTTATTTGTTTGTTTGTTTGTTTAGTCAGGAACAGAGCGAGTTATTTTGTGTGTCTAACAGAACCCTACAGTTTTTTGTGTTAGAGAGCTTCAGAAAGGTAGACCCGGCTGTCAGACAGGGAGGAACTTCTTAAAGAACCTTTTTTTTTTTTTTAAAAATCCAGTCAGCAGATAAAGACAGAACAGGTTCTAGATATGAATAAATCTGACCCCAGTGACGGACATCCTTCTATAGAGTCTATAAAGCGTTTTTCACCGGGAACGGAACTCTCTTAAAATAAGTTATTGGATAGTTACGGGTTCTTCGCTTTAAAGAAGGTTCTACAGATAGAAACAGCGCTCTGGAGGAGACGGAACACTGAAGAACCTTTAAGGGTTTGAAGTGTTTAGCTTTGATTAGCATCTTCATGCCGCGGCGTGTGCCGTAGTCCTTCATGTCTCGCTTCATTTCCCAGAGATTCCCGTCAGGAGCTCGAGGAACGCCGAGGCCGGGAGTTTGAGAACGATCGGCCGGAGAACGCGGCTCCAGCGCCGAGTCTGCGGATCTACGACCTCCTGTTAATCGGTTCTCAGAGAAAACATTAACGTTATCATTAACGTCGGTTGGCTCTTAAACGGAACCAAACCTCTGCGTGTTTCATTAACTGGATAATGAGTGCGGGAGCATAGAAAGGTTTATTGCGGTTCTGAAATTTGATCAAAGCGGACGGAAAAGGAGACGAGGGAACATTAAAGCGCACCGGCGGCCATTACTACAATTAGCAAGCAGCTAAACAGGGTGCTTACTGCGCTCGTTTGGATCGCCGTTCATTAGTGTAATGGTGTGTAAATGGAGAACGGAACGTCGGCTTCCACCTGGAAAACTCTCACAGCTGTTCCTTTACACCAAAATAAAAGCAGACAGATCTTCAGTCAGGGACCTGAGACTCGCGCTGCTTCAGCGTCAGCAATATTCAGTTAACTTTTAATGATTTTACTCACAAAACTTTACAATTAATGCATCAGCAGCTGGGCTTCTCTCTCTCTCTCTCTCTCTCTCTCTCAACACACACACACACACACACACACACACACCAATAAACCTGTAATTAATGATCAGTGTTCTGCTCTGTAACAGGCCGGTCACTACAGCATACAGAATTATTTATTTCTTTTAACTGAGAATAAAAAACTAAACAGCTGAAAGATTTAACGATCTAAATCTCCCTCTCTGTTACAATCAACTCATTTACATATGCAAATGAGGCAGAAGAATATTAAATAATTTGCTCCAACAACACAGATGGGTTTTTTTTAATCAGCAAATTAATTTCACCCTGAATCAATCTCAATTAATTTGATGGAATTAATTCTAAAATAATATTTATGTGCATTATATGTTAATTAATTTTTAAGCAGCTCAGGATGTTAATTGTAGTGTTATTTCTCTTTTTCACAGCTATTATTTTCTGAATCATTTCCTGATTTGTTTATTGATTTATTATTTTATTTATTATGATGGTCCTAAAGAGGATCTGAAAACAATGAACCTGTGGAAGGAGTCTCCAGTGAGGCTGGTGTCACTGATGGAGCTGTTAGTAAAGAGGTCTAAACGTCTAAAACTGGAGAATGACGGCTCTGTGCGTGAGAAGAAACCTTAAAACAAAATCTGGACGTTTGTGAAGTTTCTTTGGATTTTGTTTTCCTCCTTTCTGTGTGTAATAAACGGCATACTGAACTCGTCTGTGTGATCTCTCTCCTTCTGTTAGCTTTATTCCATCCATCCTGCATCCCTCTCTCTCTGATTCTCTGTCTCTCTCTCTCTCTCTCTCTCTGTGTGTGTCCTCTCTCCCCCTCTCTTTATCTGTTTTCTCTCTCTCTCTCTCATTCTCTCTCTCTCTCTCACTCTCTCTCTCTCTCTCTGTGTCTCTCTCCCCCCCTCTCTTTATCTCTGTTTCTCTCTCTCTGTCTGTCTCTCTCTCTCTCTCTCTCTCTCTCTCTTCTCTCTCTCTCTCTCTCTCCATCACAGTAAAAGTGTGTTGTTAAAAGACTTTCGGAATAAACAGAGATCTGACTCACGGTTGATTCGGTTCCACGCCGCGGAGCCACATGACAGGTGCTGTGTTAGATTCCAGATGACGGGAGCGCTGGAGTGTGTGGACAGAGCAGGAGCTAATGGAGCTGGACATTTACACCATCACTGTAAACATATAAATCCTCAGAGAAGGAAAAAACAGAGGTGTGTGCATTTAAAAGGCTTCGGTCGTCCTGTTAGAACTCTGAAAGGTTCTAGAGAAGAGTCATGACACTGCATTACAGCAGAAGAAGCCAGCAGGAGAACCATGAGGAACCAGATCTTCTAGTGTGTACTGAGTGGAGTTCATGTTTCAGGAAGCTTTAACTTTGACTTCATTATTAAATATTTTATTAAAAAATCTACTTACATTCATTAGAATAAAATAAAATAAAAACAGGTTTCTCACTCTTTTAGTGTTTTGTTTATTTTTTAAAGATTTCTTTAACACCACACTAATATTTTGCAGGCAGGTTGTCCATCACACACATTGTGTAGCGCTGAAATATCGGTATGGTGATGTGTGTGTTCTGTTGTATCATCCAGTACTGTTAGGAGATATAAATAAATATTCTGGGTTCTGAGAGTAAACTTCACAGGGCTTATGATAATCTGATTTGTTTTCCAGCATTACACGGTGCTCATCTCTAAATTCAGCATTTTCAATCTCCAAAGAAGGAAAAAAAAACCTTGTTCAATTCCGAAATGTCGCATGTTTGTGTAGTTGTGTAGCGTTTGTTGGATTATATAATAATGTATAATAATAATGCGACTGCTGCATCGTACTCACATAATCAGCAACGGTTTTAAACCCACGGCCTTGACTCATGTTGATGAATCATGTACAGCCTTTTAAGAAGACCCAGTTACACACACACACACACACACACACACACACACTGTGGCAGTGTTATGGAAAGGTTACGGCTACATGCTGACAGTCATTAATCCACCGGTTCTCCCTCCAGCCTGGAGCTTTAAAGTGAGCATCACAAACGTCCAGGGACGAGAATCAGATTGAATTTTGGATTTAAAAGCTGCAGTGAAAATGATAATGAGGCATAAAATAGTCCACTGACCCGAAATACAGAAAGTTAATGACAGTGTAATGTTTGCAGATTAGGTAAAAGGGATAAATTAATGAGGAGATAAAAATGTCTGTAGGTTAAGAATGATGTATTTAACTTATGTGAAACGTGTGTAAACGTACACATTCCTATACAAAATGACTCAAAATTCGACTCAGACTTTAGTCTTATGATTCACAATTTGACTCCAACATAAACGTTTGTGATTCAACTCCACTTTGAAAGCTCATGACGTGTAACTCATCTCTGTCTTCAAAGCTTGCGATTTGCAGCTTGACTCAGACTTCAACGCATCTGACTCACTACTAGACTCACGTATCAAAGCTTTGCAATTGCCAAACTGACTCCAGCTTCAAAAGCTTCTGATTTTCAACCACGAATCTGAATCAAAAGCCTCTGATGGTACAACAGCGTTAATGACTCACCAACTGACTTTAAAAGTTAAATTAGTAACCTGCTTCAGAGTTTATAATTAATCTTTTGACAGTGACTTCAAGAATCATAAGAAATAATGTGAAAGAAAGAGTTAATTATCAAAATTCTGAGTGATAAGATCTTAACTTAAAAATAGAAACATACCAAGTCATACTGAAGAGATAGAAAAGAGATAGTGACGCTGATAAGAAACAAATTAAATATAATTGACTAATATATTTCCACATTAGCCTGAAGAGAGAGAGAGAGAGAGACAGAGAGAGAGACAGAGAGAGAGAGAGAGAGAGAGAGAGAGACAGAGAGAGAGAGAGAGAGAGAGACAGATCCAATCAGCATGGTCTCATCTTGTCTTCCACACTCTTTCAGACAGCAGCTGCTCAGTGAGCCATCATGCAAACTGCCTTATTCATATCTAATTAAAGCCATATGGAGGTTTCTCAGTTGTGTTTCGAGCATATTGAAGCAGCGGCTGGGTCGATCTCATGAGGGAGAGAGAGACAGAGAGAGAGAGAGAGAGAGAGAGAGAGAGAGAGAGAGAGAGAGAGAGAGAGAGAGAGCACTTAATTCAGCTCCCAGCAAACGCCAACATGCTAACAGACTCAACACCTCCATACCGAGCAGGACACATGAGCAGGACACATGAGCAGGACACATGAGCAGGACACATGAGCAGGACACATGAGCAGGTCACTCAGGCGATGAAGGAGACACTTATTCATCAGAGTATGACAACAAGTCAGTTAAAGGTCAGGGACATCAGTATGTCCAGCATGATGAGTCTCACTATCTTGGATAAAAATGAAAGAGAAACAGGTGGGGTGGAGAGACAACAGCAGGACAAACCCCACAGAGTGTCCAGGAGCTCACGGATGCCCTGATCCAGGTCTGGGAGGTGATCCACTGAGGACACCACTGTCCATCTGATCAGAAGCAGGCCCAGATGTTGTTAGGAGAGTGTACAGAGGGTCAAACACACTACTGATCTACATTATGAGATGCTGTGATGAAATTCCTACTTCCTCTGCCCTGTCAGTGTAGACAGATCAGTAAGGCAGACTCCACATCTACATTTTGAGATTCTGTACTTAACTCCATCTCTGTGGTCCAGGACACTGGACCCAAACTGAACGCTGTAGTTTAGAACTTTAGACTTTAACACCCTGGACTTGGGACGCTGCCTCATGGGGCTCAGATGCTGTTTGAGACTCTGGACCTCGGAAATCAGGCTCTACAGGTCTAGGGAAATCTGGACTGGACTTGGACTCTGAGGTTTAGAACTCTGGACTCTGCAATCTTGAATCTGACTCGGTCCCTACAGTTTGAGACACTGGACTTGGGTCAGTCTTTGGATGTGACTCCAGATTTAACTTTAGCCTGAATTTGATCTC
>JAUCMX010000014.1:628262-650762 GCA_033459395.1 Hemibagrus guttatus | reverse complement strand
GACAGATACATAGGCCACACCTCCTTCACTGAGATTGACAGATACATAGGCCACACCTCCTTCACTGAGACTTGACATATACATAGGCCACGCCCCCTCTGAGTTTGTAGGTGGAGTTATCGCTGGTATTGATGTGAATGATGATAAAGTTCCACAGAGCAGAGAGCCGTTAAAGGTTCCTCATCTGTGCAGCTGTTAAAGCTTCTGAGCAGAACTCGAGAACAGAGTGTTAGCTATTAGAAAGTGTTGATAATAATCTGACGCTATAAACGTATGTTTGATGATATGGGTGTTTGGATGTAGGTGTTTAAGTCTGAGTGTTAGTTTACTGAGTTTTGTTTATTGGAGCTCAGTAGAAGATTCTTCATGATCTCTGTGTATAAAATGTTCATGACGTTGTGTCCAGGCAGAGTCCCAAATCATCAGCAGACTCCATCAGTGCACGTGTGTGTTTAAGGGCGACGACACTGGACCTCAACCGGCATGTGTGAAGGGGACTTGGGCTTCATCCCAAATCACAAACCCCTTTGGTGTTAGTGAAGGGTTTAACAACACACACTACTTACCATGTTGACTTCTGATACCATGTCGATGCTGGCGATGTCGATGTTCATTCCCACTCTCACTGGAGGACCTGGAATAATAATAATAAAAGTAATAATAATAATAATAATAACAATAATAATAATAGTAATAATAGTAATAATAATAAAAGTAATAATAATAATAATAGTAATAATAGTAATAATAATAAAAGTAATAATAATAATAATAATAATAATAATAATAATAATAATAATAGTAGTAATAATAATAATAATAATAATAAATCTACAAAGAAACCCTGACACAGAACATATTCACATGCATCTGACTTCACCGTCGGTCTCCTGCTGCTCACAAATCATCAGCTACACAATCGTCAGCGGCACTTGAACGCACCCCAGGAGGGTCTGAACCGAACCGTGATACCAGATGATCACCGACAACCGATCCGAGTTGGATATCAGAAGTATCAGAGATATCAGAGGTATCAGATATATCAGAGATATTGGAGATATCAGAGATATTGGAGATATCAGAGAGCCAGGTCAGTGTTGAGTTATTTAAAGACACACTACAGGTGCGCGGGCTGCTCTGCTCTGCTGTCCGTACATGCACACACTCTGTACCGGGCTTCATAACCGCTTATTAACACACGCACTCATTATAACCCTTTAAATAAGTAAATAAAAGCACACACAAACATATTTTACCTCCGAAATCGGGTCTGAGCCGGATGTCGTATCCTTTCAGCAGTCTGTCCACTGTTTCCTTCACCAGAGACATATTGCTGGGATCATTCACACTTTAGCGGGGAACAAAAACACTCTCATTAACGCTTCCTATCAAGAATAACGGCGGACTGTTTCTAAGTTGTGTGTGTGTGTGTGTGTAAAGGTGTCTTACCTTTGAGCCCAGACCGCAGCCACCATCACGAATAAAACCCACATCCGAATCCAGCTCCATTTTCTCCTCCTCCGAAAAATCGACATGCTTTTCTTAAAATATAAAAACTATGATTTTTTTTTATTTTCCAGCTTTGTATGAAGACAGAAGAGATGCAACTTCTTCTGCCCGGTGCGGTGAGAGGGCTGTGTTGCGCATGCGCACTGGATTCAAAGCAGCCGGAGGAAGAGAGCGGCGTTTAAAGGGGCAAGAAATACCGAGAGAGAAAACACACACACACACACACGCACACACACACACACACACACACACACACACACACACACACATTTAACAACTACTATAATAAAAATAAATAAATAAATAAATAAATAAATAAATAAATAAATAAATAAATAATAATAATAATAATAATAATAATAATGGACTTGAATACACTGTGTAATTAAATAACAATAAATATTCAATTTAATTATTATTATTATTATTATTATTATTATTATTATTATTATTATTATTATTTTCTCAGTTTCCTTTGTTTTCTTTTTAAGACTTAACACAGATTTCACGTTTTGTTTCTTACCAAGCAGTGTTACCTAAAATAACTCCAGTTTGGCGTTAACTAGTAGCTTTTGCTAGTAAAATTAGTTATTAAACTCAGGCTAATGAGGCTAATGTTAGCAGTTAAATAAGAGAATTAGAGCGCTCACTGTATTTTCTCTCAATGCTACGACTGCTGAAGAGTTTTGAAGACAAATGTGGCATTGCACATGCAGATTTTACTGAATAAAACGTAACACAAAAAAACAATGAAACAAGAATCATAAACACAAACATAAACACAAACATAAACACAAACGTAAACATAAACATAAAGGTAGATCTGAAGAGCAAGGCAGTGGAACACGGTGACAAAAGCTCGACAGTGAAAGTACCAGAACCCGGTTAGTCCATTAGCACTGCTGATTAGAGGAACCACAGAGCAGGTGTGTGCTCAGGGAGACGTGTGACAAGGTCATGTGACAGGCAGGGGCTGATGGGTAATGAAGACAACTGCTGATTTCAGCAGAACCCTGACAGAACTTCCCCTTTAACATGGAGCTCCTGACCTTCAAAGTTTCTCCAGTTTCATTTTTGCCACACGGATCAGACATATATGTGTGTGTGTGTGTGTGTGTTCTGATCATTGTGTTATCAGGTGTAGCGAATGCTAACGTTGTTGCTTGTGGGCGTTGCTTGTCCTGTTGTACCTATGTACGTATATCTGGCTTTTAAAGCTAATCAGATGAACACAATTTACCCAGAAGTCACGTCTGATTTATTAGCTAGACTTTACTTTAGCTTTATTGAGAGATTCGCAAAGCAAGCTAACAGAAAAATCTTTGCTAATTCCTTATTGACTTTTTAAAAAATATTTTATTGTTATCATGTTTTATTAAGTACACACCAATTACGCTCAGCGGCTTTAAAAATGATCAATTATTCACTTGAAAACTTTTAGCCTGACGCTTAAAATCCTGGAGGAAACATCAGGCTGCAGCTGGAAGCCGCTTGGATTTCCGCAGCGGTTCATCTGTCACTGATGCCCAGGAGCCGGGGCAGGAGAGGAAGTCATCATCATCCATTAGCAGATTGGTGTCTGTTATGTTTAATACAGAAACTGTATATCAACTCTCCGGTTCGATAAAAACCCAATTAAAGGCACGAGCCGATCCGGGAGCTTTCAGAGATAAACTCTAGCATTATGTACATTTAAAGCAGTGTTCCTGTTTAACTTAGCACTTGCTATCACTGCTCTGAGACACACTCACGGCCATCATTCCTCCTGTCTCCATGTTCTGGCTCAATTTCCTAGCTGTTACTTCAGCTACAGTTACCTCTGTTTAAACACAACGTATAATAAACTCACAGAAAAACATTCAGAAAAATTCAGATGATGGATGATAAATGTTCTGATGTCATTACCTTCAAACTGTTAGTATTTAATATCTTAAAGTATTTAAATTATCTATCTATCTATCTATCTATCTATCTATCTATCTATCTATCTATCTATCTATCTATCTATCTATCTATCTATCTATCTATCTACCTCAACCTGGTGAGAAAGTGTAAGTTATTTAGAGAGCAATCATACAGTAAACATCACTTCATACACGATATTACCAAAAGTTTTGGGACACCCCTCCACATCAGTGTATTCAGGTGTTGTTTTTCAGGGGTTGGGCTCAACCCCTTAGTTCCAGTGAAAGGAACTCTTAATGCTTCAGCATATCAAGACATTTTGGACAATTTCATGCTCCCAACAGTTTGGAATTGCGTTTGTGAGGTCAGATACTGATGTTGGACGAGAAGGTCTGGCTCGCAGTCTCCGCTCTAATTCATCCCAAAGGTGTTCTATGGGGTTGAGGTCAGGACTCTGTGCAGGCCAGTCAAGTTCCTCCACACCAAACTCACTCATCCATGTCTTTATGGACCTTGCTTTGGTCACTGGTGTGCAGTCATGTTGGAACAGGAAGGGGTCATCCCCAAACTGTTCCCACAAAGAGCATGAAATTGTCCAAAATGTCTTGGTATGCTGAAGCATTAAGAGTTCCTTTCACTGGAACTAAGGGGCCGAGTCCAACCCCTGATAAAGTGAGTGATTTGGAGGGGTGTCGCAAAACTTTTGGTAAAATAATATAGTATCTAACATAAAATAACTTTTGAGTTCTTCTGTTTTTATATTTTTTGCATCGCTTCATATTTTATGACTATTTACTTGGTTATTTAATTTGTATTAAATATACATTTTTCTTACTTTTCCTTTGTTGTATCCTTTAAAAAAATTATGACTTTTTTTTTTTTCAATTTTTATTAGATTTTTATTTCCTATATTCCATCACAGTTTTTCTTGTTCTCTGATTGCTGCACACACACACACACACACACACACACACACACACACACACACACACACACACACACACACACACGACACCACCACCAGGCTTCACCACCAGGACTGAGTTCTCCATCTGGGGTTTTTCCACAAACGTAGCGCTTTGTACAGAGGACAAAAAATGTCATCGTGTTCTGATCAGACCTGAGGAACGTTCCCCACATGAGTGCTGACTCTTAAAGCTTTTTCCTCTTCCTCCTCATCCATAAAGTCAGAAATCCCCTCTTTCCCTTCTCCCTGACTTTGGTGGATGTTCTGCTCTGGACAGCGTCACTCTCGTGTTTAATAACGGATTTAATGTTTTATTTTTAATAACCAAACCCTTATTAATACTATTCCAGAACTTTTTCTTGGACTTGTTTAGTCTTCATGATGATGTTTAGGAAACAAACTTCCAAGAAAAATATGACTTCTGATGCTAACAGAACTGATTTAGGAGTCTCAAACCAGCAGGAGGTGAATATTTAGGCAAATAACAGCTTTTATTTGTTTTGTTTTTTTTTTGTTTTTTTTGTAAATAATTTTGTATACTATATTAATTTTTGCTCCACTACAAGCTTATGGGTTCATGACATAAATTTATAATGATTTAAAAAATAGATTGAATAAGTACAGTAATTTAATATAAATAAATTAATTAATTATCATTTAAACAATATTAACACATATTGTATACATAATAATAATAATAATAATAAAAAAAAAAAAAAAACAACAACAATAATAATAATAATAATAATAATAATAATAATAAAAAAAAACAAAAAAAAATAATAATAATAATAATAATAAAAAAAAATAATAATAATAATAAAAAAAAACAATAATAATAACAATAATAATAATAATAATAATAATAATAATAATAAAAAAAACTAAATAATAATAATAATAATAATAATAATAATAATAATAATCAACAATAATAATAATAATAATAATAATAATGCGAGAGTTGGTGTTTTGTTGCATGTTAAGCGTGAAGGAGGATGTTAATGAGGAAGGGATAAAAACAGTCCATTTATTTTTATTCCTCTCTTTGTCTCAGCATGTGTATTTGTGATGAACAGATTTCCGGGATTTTCCGCCTGTTTGGTTTTGATTACGGATCAGACGACTCTAACTGCTGGAGTTTCCATAAAGATTCAGATTGGACAGGAAGTGTAAGTGTTTTATTTCCTGTTAAAGTGTAAATAAATGGGCTTTGTAATAACATCTGTTTCTTGTGTGTTTTTATTTTTGTGGAGTTTATTTTTGTGTCTCTGAAAGCTGCGTCAGTCACGAGGCCCTCACGCTGCTTCTCTTCATGCTTTGCCCGTTCTCTGTGGCGTCCCTGGCACCGCGCATGCTTTTGGACGTGGATTTTGGCATCGATTAGAGTTTGGCAGCGAGGACGTGCCAGTGCCGGCCGTGTGCTCGGCTTCATGGTGCAGATAAAAAACCAGAAAAAGGAAGTTTGTTATCCAGAATTCACACTTCATTACTCGCCTCCTCCAGACCAGGAGAAGAAAAACCTGCTGGCTTTTGGTGAGGACGAGAACGGAAAGTTTTCCACGCCGATGCGTTCCGAACAGAGGAATGTGGTTTATAATCAGTACTGAGCAACACAAGAGAGACAAAAATGTGCGTCAGCTGCGTCTTCTTTCTTTTTGTCGTTTATTTTATCAGAATAGCGACACTCAATGTTCCAACCTCAATTTACTGTTGGTTCGAATTTATCCGAACTGAATTAAATCTCTGAGCGTAATTTTATTAAAATCGTGTGAGAGATGGAGCGAGCGATTGTGATGAGTTCAGACGATCTTCAGTTCAGTCTGAAGGAGGTTCAACACCAATGTGATGGAACACAAACCACTGAGAAGTTGATGATTATGGTTTGCTATATGAGTTTTTGTGACAGATCGATTCTGCCCCCTGGGGTCATGGCACTTTGTCTAGGCCAGGAGATTCATTACTGACCAATAAAATGTTTTTTTTTTTTGTAAATACGTCTTAAACAACTTAAACATGAGGTTTCAAAGATTTTTGTGAATGTTTTGTCTTTAAACATGAAAAACCCATGTGTACGGTCACTAGAGTCCATCTGTGGCTCTGCAAAAGTATTGGCACCCACCAACACCCTCCGTCAGTGGAGGATGAACTCACCTGAGCAGCTGTGTGTCTGTGCTGGAGATGATTTATACACAAATGTGTGTTAAAGTTTGTAGATGAATTGATTTAAAATGTAAAAAAGGAGGATGAATGAGAATTCAGCTGTGGTGTGAAAGAGCCGTAAACACAAAAACACAAAAACACACCGAACCGAATGTGACAGGAAATGAAGTCGTCACAGGAGCAATAAAGCGCAGCGCTTTATGAAGAGAGACGCTTTATGAGACGCAGCTCCTGTAGGTGTGGATTGTCTCTGACACGCTGGAACATAACAGACACGAAACATCTCCAAAATTAAATCAAAAACCAGAAAACAACAGATGAGCAGCGACAGTCTGTTAAAACACTGAACACAAACCAACAGGAAGGGGAAAAAAACATGTTCCACAGAAAACTAACACAGAGCAGTCAAGATAATAATGAACTACTGATACTGATTAACAGTAAAACACACACACACACACACACACACACACACACACACACACACACACACACATACAGCTGAGTGCTGGACTCTGATTGGTGGATCAGGTGGTGATTAATTCTCTCTAACAGCAGCTCTGACTGTAGCGCAGCTTTATATTAATGCACCCCACTCTCATACCTTATTGTTTCCATAGCAACAGCTCAATTTACGGGGACGTGTACAGCTCACACTCCACATGAGAGACGTTTCTGCATCATGTGAAGGAGTCTCCAGTGTCAGTGCTGTGTATCAGTGTGTGTGTGTGTGTGTGTGTGTGTGTGTTTGCAAGGAGTCTCCAGTGTCAGTGCTGTGTATCAGGGGGGTGTGTGTGTGTGTTTGGGTTGTGTGTGTGTGTTGGTGTGTGTGTGTGTGTGTGTGTGTGTGTGTGTGTGTGTGTGTGGTGTGTGTGTGTGTGGTGTGTGTGTTTTGTGGTGAAGTGTTACTGTTCCCCCCCCTTTTCCTCCAACACTACAAACCTTCACCTCAGATACACAGCACTGACACGGGAAACTCCTTACACACACACACACACACACACACACACACACACACATATATATGATGTTGTTTATTGATTATTCGATCAGAAGCTAGACTTTCTGTCACATGTGTAAATGTTTAGAATAATGACTCTGACATCTACAGTATCTCTGTGTTCGTGTCCCTCCCTCGGTTCTGTGTGTGGTTTTATCGGGCCTCAGCCTCCATACGGAGCGAACAGAAAAACATTTGGCCGCAGCAGCGTGGTGTCGGCCGTGTTAGCGCCCGTTTGGCACACCTTTATCCCGCGAGCTCGCATTCCGCTCGCCAAATCAGCTTGGGTTCCCTCCCAGTTCTCATTGATCTGCGTCCGGCCTGCACTTCCTGCTCAGCTTCCTGAATCTCTGCCATTTAGGTCTAAAATCCTCTCGTGCGATGGTTATATTTACCCCGAGCTCTGCGATTAACACCACTGCGTGAGGGAGAACGACAAAATAGCCCGTATTTATTCACTAGAAAGGAAACAGGACTGTTTTTTAGAAAAAGTGGATTTTTTAAGAGCTTTGAGTTTATTATTAAAATCTCTTAATTAAGTTCACATATCTAACATTCTATAATATGATGTTTGTTTAAAAAAAAATGATTGCGCTTTAGATGACAGATGAAAACGAGCCTGTAAACAAGCAGTGTGTAACGCTTTAGTCTCTGTAGTGCTTATTACAGTGTAATAAACAACCAACTACTAGGTAACAACTAGTTTATAACATGTCATAACCTGCCGCTCAATTAGGAATAAATCTGAGTTACGACTCTCGCTCAGAAGTGTCCCAGAAAAGCAATAAATGAATTACATTTAAAATTAAATAAGGTGACAAAATTAGAAGTAGCATAAATTATTGTAAAAAACTTTAACAATAAATGTAAAAGAAGAAGTTGAATAAAGAGAAAAAGAAAATGATGAATGTAATAAAGAACAGAACAGATGAAAGATCAGAACAAAAACGAAAAAAAGGAACATTTATATTTTTTGTATCTTCAGTTTAGATTTTATCAGCTAGTTCAGATTTAGTTTTAGTTGCTGATTTTGAAATCGTCGAGTCTTCATCATCAGGACGTGGATGTATTTAAAGAACTTTA
This sequence comes from Hemibagrus guttatus, assembly GCA_033459395.1. Lineage (NCBI taxonomy): Eukaryota > Metazoa > Chordata > Actinopteri > Siluriformes > Bagridae > Hemibagrus > Hemibagrus guttatus. The sequence goes on along the minus strand of JAUCMX010000014.1, from coordinate 642,135 downwards.
CTCTGATCAGAACATTTATTACACTGAATAAAATCAACACAACTGACTGAAATCTATATACAACTGACATTCCACTGAAGTAAATCTCAAGTAAAATTCATTACAGTGATTAGCAGGTATGCTAGTATGCTAGGTGTAGCTAGGTGGTGTTAGCATGTCCATACACTACAAACTGCAGGAAAAAGGAAAAGTCTAGTTTTTTTCTAAGTTACAGAAATTCTGTTGTATTTCATCAGATATTTGGGGCAGAAAAGTGAATTAAAGTTTAGTTCCTAACGTGTTATAGTGTATTTCTGTTAAACTCTATTTCTACAGCACACATTTGGCAGCGTTTAGAAATATGAAGCTAATTTAAGCATTTGATTTGTTTCTTCAAATCCAAATCATCTCCCATTGCAGTTCATTTTAACCCAAAGTCTGAGTGTTTTGGCTTCAGGACATCTTTTCTTGGAGCTGCTCTCCCTTCAGATGAAACTCGAGCGTAAGCTGGTTAAACAAACCCTGAGCAAGTGTTTTTGGCTTTGGGATTTAATGGAGAGATCGCACTCCTCTCCTCATCTCGCTGTCTTCACTCCCAGCTCAGGCTTTTGGCTTCTGTTCATCTGAAGACTTGATATTTTCCCTGGGAGTAAATATAATGAGTGCTTGTGGGACATTGTAATGGCTGCAAATCAGCTTCAGACAGGATCAAATATACTTTCAGAATGAAGCAATAGAGAGGAAACGTCCTCGTTACGCTTCACGGAGACGAATCCCTGGCCGCCGGGCCGACGCTTGAAACCTTGCCGTCTTTTTTTCTCCTCTTTCGTGCCGCGCCAAGCGATTACACACCGTCCACGCTGGCTCGTGCATCGCGCCCGTTTGAGTTTTGATGAGTTTTTATCGTCCTGAGGTTTTATTATCGTAAAAATTCTGTTCACAAAAACAACTACAGCCAGACACACAGCAGGCCAGATCTCCACAGATCCCTCATCTCCCTCAGGCCAGAGATGAAGTTACTACAGCACACTTCCTGAAAAAACTGGACCTTATGTAATCACACAGTCTGAAATGGAGGGTTGTATTAAACTCCCAGAAAAGTTTTAATAGAAAAATATATAATGCATGTCATTTATTTATGCTTTATAAAATATAACACATGTAACTGGTATATTGGAACACTATAAAGCATGAAGTAGGCTGTGTGTCATGATATTAATATACCAAGACATTTTGGACAATTTCATGTTCTTTGTGGGAACAGTTTGGGGATGACCCCTTCCTGCTCCAACATGACTGCACACCAGTGACCAAAGCAAGGTCCATAAAGACATGGATGAGTGAGTTTGGTGTGGAGGAACTTGACTGGCCTGCACAGAGTCCTGACCTCAACCCCATAGAACACCTTTGGGATGAATTAGAGCGGAGACTGCGAGCCAGACCTTCTCGTCCAACATCAGTGCCTGACCTCACAAATGCGCTTCTAGAGGAACGGTCAAAAATTCCCATAAACACACTCCTAAACCATGTGGAAAGCCTTCCCAGAAGAGTTGAAGCTGTTCTAGCTGCAAAGGGCGGGGCAACTCCATATTACATTCATGTGCATGTAAAGGCAGACGTCCCAAAACTTTTGGCAATATAGTGTATAACACTGAGGGAAATAAAAGAGACTGATAAAACTGAGCATCAACTTCAGATCCTTTACCTGGTAAATCTGTGTTGTCCGGCCTTCATTTGCATACCGGAAGCTGATTGGCTGTTATATTTGATGATGTAAAAAGACCCTGAGAACTTTGCTGAGATTTTTTTTAAAGCTCCTCCTGTTTCTTAAAATAGCCAGAAAAGCGCCGTGGAGTCGTTTTACACGCCCTGACCCTGATGTTAACAATGTAAAAAAGATGTCTGACGCACTTCAGACTGAACTTAAACGTGTAAACGTGAGAGGATAACCTAATGAAAGGTGAATAAGAGGAGACGTTCAGGACGTAAACCGATTAGCCGTCATGGCTGCACTCTGAGCTAATGCACTCGTCTTCTTGATTTTACGATGTGGTTCTCCAGCCGAGCACAAAAATCGCAGAAAGCGTGCTCCTTTTCCTGTATCCGCCTCTGAGCGATGAGCTGTACACACCACCAGCTGACACGAAGGAGGCTTTCATACACACACACACACACACACACACACACACACACACACGCTCAGGACCAGCCATGGCGCTCATACACACTCTCATTCTGCTCTCATGGTAAGTCTGAAGAACAATGCTTTATTATTAAATGACTTTTAGTAACTTCTCAAAATAACATGGTGTAATTGTACGTCGTGCCTCAGCGCCGGGAAAGTTTGGTCCAAATCCGGCCAGAGTGAGACTCGAGTCTATCTGGACAACATCACACGGATTCTGGACAGATTACTGGACGGATACGACAACAGGCTGAGACCCGGATTCGGAGGTAAAGACTGCTGGACTGTTAGAACAGTTAGAGCTCATCATCATCATCATCATCATCATCATTATGTTTATTAATATAACGTCACGTCATAACAAGTTTGTGTTCTCATTAATGATCATTAAAATGCTGCCCTGTTTTTTTGGCCTGATGTTTGTGCTAAAATAACTCTGATATATCATTTGTTTATTTTTTAAAAATCATCTGAAGCTGCTGAGAAGACAAACTTCTGTAAAAGCCTGATTCCAAAATGACAGAAGCAGAGTACTTTTAATTTTCCAAGATATTAATGTTCACTGTTTATCATATGACTTTTCACACACATCATAACTAACAACACGTCATTTCCTGTTGTCAGTTCTGTTATAGCAGCTGGAATCAGTCCAAACCCTCAGCAGTCTCTCTCGTTATTCTCTCGATTCACGTTAATAACACGTTCACGAAGCTCGTTACACCTTACTGAGAAACTTCAGCTTCACCGCTGACTGATACACAGCACCGATACTGGAGACTCCTTCCACACGTCACATAAACATCTCCTTACTTCAAGGACAGATTGAATGAGCTGTTGCTATGGAAACTATAAGGTATCAGAGTGAGTGCATTAATATAAAGCTGCGCTACAGTCAGAGATGCTGTTAGAGAGAATTAATCAACACCTGATCCACCAATCAGAGTCCAGCACTCAGCTTTTTGTGTGTGTGTGTGTGTGTGTGTGTGTGTGTGTGTGTGTGTGTGTGTATGGAGTAAATTGTATTCATAGTTTCGATCCTTTGTTAAAGATCAGCTGAGGATTTTGAGGCTCACTGATTCGGTCGGTTCCTGATGTTCAGATTGTTGACAGATCTTTCAGGAGTAATAATGAGTAATAACTCTAGAGTTATCATGTTCTGAAGGATAACGGCTGTGTGATGGCGTTAGACGCCTGAGGTGAAAACATCAGGTTTTTATTTTTACACAGATGTGAAATCTCATGTGTGGGTATTTCAGAGAATAGATCTTCAGCTGTAGATGATGTGTGATCTTGTCCTCAGGTCCTGTCACAGAAGTCAAAACAGACATCTTCGTCACCAGCTTCGGTCCCGTGTCTGACGTGGAAATGGTGCGTGAATGAAACGAGTCGGACGTGTAAACCTCTATTTATTTATCTGTAACACCTGGGCTTGTGGATCGCTCTGATCACTGAAACACAACAAAACTACACAACTAAATATCTTACACCACAACGCTGAGAGATTCTCTAATCTGACTGAAAGAGTTTAAAACTTTTGGTTTCTCTGACCCAGAATCTTACGTAAGAAAGGAAAGAAAGAGAAGAGAAGAAAGAAAAGAAGGAAGAAAGAAAGAAAATAAGGAAGGAAGGAAGGAAGGAAGGAAGGAAAGAAAGAAAGAAGAAAGAAAGAAAGAAAGAAAGAAAGAAAGAAAGAAAGAAAGAAAGAAAGAAAGAAGAAAAAAAGAAATGAATGAAGAAAGAAAGAAAGTAATGAAGGAAGGAAAGAAAGAAAAAAAGAAAGAAAGAAAGGAAGAAAGAAGAAAAAAAGAAATGAATGAAGAAAGAAAGAAAGTAATGAAGGAAGGAAAGGAAGAAAAAAAGAAAGAAAGAAAGGAAGAAAGAAGAAAAAAAGAAATGAATGAAGAAAGAAAGAAAGTAATGAAGGAAGGAAAGAAAGAAAAAAAGAAAGAAAGAAAGAAAGAAAGAAAAAAAGAAAGAAAGAAATGAAGGAAGAAAGAAAGAAAGGAATGAAGGAAGGAAAGAAAGAAAGAAAGAAATGAAGGAAGGAAAGAAAGAAAGAAAGAAAGAAAGAAAGAAAGAAAGAAAGAAAGAAAGAAAGAAAGAAAGAAAGAAAGGAAGAAAAAAATAAAAAAATAAAGGAAGGAAGGAAGGAAATGTATGTAACTTCATGTATAAGAATATTATATTAAGACAAACATAAAACATTTTAGTTTTAATTTTAACTTCAGTAAATTTAGTAATAATTGAATGGACTGATGAAACTTATATTTATTTAAATGATTTTATTTGTGTTTTTTAATGTTTTTAAATCTGCTGTATGAGTGAAGCTGTAGTTTTTCTCCTCAGGAGTACACCATGGATGTGTTTTTCCGTCAGACGTGGATAGACGAGCGTCTGCGGTTCGAGGGTCCCATCGAGATCCTGCGTCTCAACAACCTGATGGTCAGCAAGATCTGGACTCCGGATACGTTTTTCCGAAACGGCAAACGCTCCATCGCTCACAACATGACGACTCCGAACAAGCTGTTCCGCATCATGCAGAACGGAACCATCCTCTACACCATGAGGTACAGCAGAGCCTTGCTCACTCGCTCCGTCAGCAGACCTTCAGATGAATACAATAGCCTTCAAAACGTCTCGGCTCCTTCAAAACGTCTCCTAAACACTAAAAAAACATCATGTAGAAGAGTAATTTGAGGCAAGAAACAAGCCTGTGAAAAAAATCAGGTTATAAGAAAAAATCTGACCTAAGGTAAAATAAGATAGGATAACGTGAGATAAGATAAGATAAGATAATGATAAGGTGAGAGGAGATAAGATGAGATAATGATAAGAAGAGAAGAGAAGAGAAGAGAAGAGAAGAGAAGGTGAGGTGAGGTGAGGTGAGGTATGAGAAGGAGAAGATAAACACAGGACAAGATGAGATGATAATACATCAGAACGATACAGAGAGGAACATTCCAGTAACAGAATAAAATAGAAATATTGAATAGAAACTACACAACCTGTTCAAAAATATCGACTTTACAGTAGAAATAAAGTGTAAAATAAAATAAAAAATGTAAGTGTAGAAATGTGTGTGAATATAAATAAAAAAGATCCGGTCTGATGTTATTGAGTTACTTCATGATTCTCACACGGGAAGGTCAGGGGGAAGGCGTGGCGTCTGACCGCTGTGAAACCAGCTGAAGATGCAGAGTCGTGTTTGTGTTTCTGTTCTTCATCTCTCTCTCAGATTGACCATCAACGCCGAGTGTCCCATGAGGCTGATAAACTTCCCCATGGACGGTCACTCCTGTCCACTAAAATTCGGCAGCTGTACGTCTCCTCAGAACTCCGCACATTTACAGTCTTTACGGATGAAATGTTTGTAAATTTAAACATCCTTCCTGATTTCTCGTCTCCGCTCTGCAGACGCTTACCCGATGAGTGAGATAGTGTACACTTGGAAGAAAGGGCCCTTACTTTCGGTGGAAGTGCCGCAGGAGTCATCCAGCCTGCTGCAGTACGACCTGATCGGTCAGACGGTGTCCAGCGAGAAGCTGACGTCTGACACGGGTGAGCCGGGAGAGTGTGTAGATATTAAGAAGATAAATGTTTTATCGACAAATAGATGATTTTTAATCCTGCAGGACACAAACTAATCGGCTTTACCGCCGAAAGAAAATGCTGATTGCGCTTTAAAAACTGCTTATGGGACAAAACGGACGCTTCTGTCACGCAGAGCTGCAGGACACTCAGAAAGCATCCTGATGGGTCACAAACTGACTGAAACAAACTGCATAGAGAAAAATAAATCCAGTGTAGAATATTTAAGGGTTTAATCTCATCCCAGATCATCTGTTCATCAAAACTATATGTAACATATTCATTCAATAATTAGCTTTTTATTTTAACTTTAAGATAGAAAATGTCCAACTTTCAAAATGCTGTCTTTCTTCTTCACCCCCTCCTCCTCCTCCTCCTCCTCCTCCTCCTCCTTCTTCTTCTTCTTCTTCTTCTTCAACTCATTTACAGAATTAGCTTCTTATTTTTAGCTTTAGCTGCTGTGTTTTACTGACTGCAAAACAAGCGACATTTCCCTAAAGCTCATGACTCTACTGGGTCTTTAATCCACTCAGTGTGTGTGTGAGAGCAGGAAGTTGAGCGAGAGAACAGTAAAGTTTACATTTCTTTTGTTGTGGTTTATTCCTCGCATCTGATTAAACTCTTCCTGTTTGTCCTCTGCAGGTGAGTACATCGTCATGACCGTACACTTCCACTTGCAGAGGAAGATGGGATTCTTCCTGATTCAGACCTACATCCCCTGCATCATGACAGTCATCCTCGCTCAGGTCTCCTTCTGGATCAACAAAGAGTCCGTTCCGGCCAGAACCGTCTTCGGTAGGCGGAGCTTCTTCAAACTCTGGAATGTTATTCATAGACTATTTAGCATTTTCATTCTGACATTTGAGCAAGAACCTGTTCCTACTTCTCAAACGTTCCACAAACATTCGGCTGGTGGAACAGACAGACCTGGTGTCTGTTAGCTCTTTAGCCTGCTTTGACATAGCAATAGATCCAGAACTAGCAGAATACAATTACAAATATTATAAATAGTGTTTCATTTAGGAGGCCACAAAGTAAAAGCACATTTAATTGAAGCCATTTTAGGCTTCAATTAAATGAATTAAAGCCATAAAAAGATGTGAGATAGTCAGCTAGCAACTGTGACCGAGTGCTGACTAAATGAACATAATGAAAAAAAAAGAAAGATCTTACCTGAACTGATTGATTGGATTGTTAATTTCCATATATGGGCATTGTTTTTTTGTCCTCATTGCAATGGTGGTTAATTATTCTCACTTTTTGCCATTTTCAGTTATTTCTGATTTTCCCCTTATTTTTTTTGTGCTCTTCTTTAACTTGATCTCCATCACAACTGAAAACCGAATCTCCTGAATCTCAGCACTTTGTTGTAAATGTTGTGTAGCAGATCTCACGGCAGTAACGACAGTATCCTGTCTGTATGTTAGTGAGAGATATGCTGATGTAAAGTGTTGGATTAGCTTTACTGTGGCATTCCTCAAAATCCCGAAGCTTCCGATCAACAGGAAGTGAGCTGAAGTCTACTGCATTCCTGAGTTCCAGTCATTTCTCTGCTGTTGGGCTGTTTGTGTGTCTTGTAAAGCAGGCTTCATTAGCTTAATGGACGCTGTTGGCAGGAGCTGATAATGGACTCGAATCGCTCGCTCTGAGTGGCATGAGGACTAAAGTGAATTGATTGCAGGAGAGCTGCTTCCAACATCTCTGCACTTCACTGGAAATCTCTGTACATCTTCTGAACATTAATGAGAGTGGAGAGACAAACATCATCACATGTTTTACTTTAAGGATCAGATTCCACTCAAAAGTTGTTTTTCCATCAACTAGGGGGACAACAACAACTCAGAAACCTTTTTTTGTTTCCATCGTGACTTCACTGAGTGTCTTTCTGCCTCCACCAAAGGCTTCTGGTGCAACATTTAGACGTCTATACTTCTATTACATACTGTATATTTAAACACATATATTTCTGAGTGAAAAGCAGAGACAGTGCTGTTTAAAAGCATGAGGAGTGAAAGCATCCCTGAGCACCGAGCTGTAATCTCTCACTGAATGCTTTCTACTCCAGTGAGCTTCATTTGGACCAAACTCTCTTCCTCATAAAAGCATCACATCGCCTCTGGCACGGCTTTTCACCAGCACATCACTCTGTTAAAGCTGCGCTTCCTGTTCGCTCGGCTCCTGCAGACAGGAGGAAGAAAGTGCATGTTTACAAGCAGCTCGTGTTCTGGTGTCTTGTCCGCTGGCTGCAGGGACGGTGATGAAGCACTGAAGCTGCATAAATTGCCATGAGTCAGCTAACTACAACATGTGTGAGTGTGTGAACGAGCTGTGTGTGTGGGTTTAAAACAGTCAGGATGGGCAAAAAACAGGTTAAAGTAGAATTATAGGGCAGAGAAAATTTACAGATAAAAATAAACATTTGTACTAATAAACAGGCCTCCTGGTGGTCCAGCGGCAGGATCACGAGCTCTCCCTGCCACGGGCCGGGTCCGATTCCCGAGCAGAGCACTAACCCAGCCACTGAAGAGTTAACTCTCAGAGCCGGTCCCAAGCCAGGATAAAATGGGAGGGATGTATCAGGAAGAGCATCCGGCGTAAAACCTGTGCCAAAACTGAAACTGTGTGTGTGTGTGTGTGTGTGTGTGTAAGGAGTCTCCAGTGTCAGCGCTGTGTATCAATGTGTGTGTGTGTGTGTGTGTGTGTGTGTGTGTGTGTAAGGAGTCTCCAGTGTCAGCGCTGTGTATCAATGTGTGTGTGTGTGTGTGTGTGTGTGTGTGTGTGTGTGAAGTCAGTAGTTATACCTGATGTTCTGGAATTTCAGTATTAAATCCTCACTTTACTAGATTTACTCCACAAGACTTTACTCTAAATCCGGCTGATATGAAACACACTGACACACAACAACAACAACATTACAGTCAAGAAATATAAAATATAGAATATAGAAATATAGTCAAATTTCGAATTAAGAGAAATTAATTTTAATTTTAATATTTTAACATTCTGTAACATATATCAACATCATATCACTTCCTGTAAAAAAGGTGTGATTTATTTTGTAGTAATAATAAAAGAAAGTCCTGGTGAGATGTGGTGAACGTCTGCCTCGGTCCTCACTCTGGGTTTCTTTATCTGGAACAGAGATTCGTGCTCTTTGTCATTTTTTTCCTGAAGTTGTGGGCGAGCTCCTCATCTTTCCAGCTCTTCGTCTCCATGGCAGAGATTCTGTCGTTGGTTCTGTTTCCAGAGACAGAATAACTCAGAATGCCTCAGAATAACTCATCACGCTCACTCGCCTCCTACACGTTCTGTCAATCTCACAAACACCATTCACTATGTTTGTGTGGGAAACACAGCTAAAAACAGCGGCCATTTCAAGTCAGTGTGAGGGAGGGGAGTGTAGATTCAGTGTAGGGGAGGGGGAGTGTCGATTCAGTGTTGATTCACTGTGTTGATTCAGTGTAGGGGAGGGGGAGTGTCGATTCAGTGTTGATTCACTGTGTTGATTCAGTGTGAGGGAGGGGGAGTGTCGATTTAGTGTTGATTCACTGTGTTGATTCAGTGTGAGGGAGGGGGAGTGTCGATTCAGTGTTGATTCACTGTGTTGATTCAGTGTGAGGGAGGGGGAGTGTCGATTCAGTGTTGATTCACTGTGTTGATTCAGTGTGGTGGAGGGGAGTGTTGATTCAGTGTGGTGGAGGGGAATGTTGATTCACTGTGTTGATTCAGTGTGGCACAGAGGATTATTATATTTAGAACTGAGTCAGTGTTGATTCCGAGTTGATTCAGTGTGGTGGAGAGGTAGTGTTGATTCAGAGTTGATTCAGTGCTGATTCAGTGTTGATTCCGAGTTGATTCAGTGTGGTGGAGAGGGAGTCTTGATTCTGAGTTGATTCTGAGTTGATTCAGTGTTGATTCATTGTGTTGATTCAGTGTGGCAGAGAGCACATATATTTAGTACTGAGTCTGTGTTGATTCCGAGTTGATTGGATCAGTGTGGGGGAGGGGAGTGTGATGGAGCAGCTGTGGGGAATTAAAAATGAAGCAGACTTTAAGCTTAGACTGAGCAGCGTCTGATAACGAGTTGATGTCAGAGGAACATCAGTGCTGAACTAATTATTTACTCTGTGGATTTCTGCTGGAAAGAAACGCGGCTAATCTTCTAGAGCTGTGTTTCAAATCACATAATTTGTTTACATTTACTTTTTTATTTCCCCATAGAGTAGAAAAGATAGAAACAATTCAGAGATGTTTAATGGTGTCTGGATCACAGGGAAATGTAAACATTTTGTTTGTTGGCTGTTTGTTTCAACATATTTACACAAACCAGAAAGCAAGAAACAAACAAAAACACTAGCTAGCGCTGAAAACGTCCTCGTAAAACTCGTAAAATCAAATAAAATGAACAAACCTTCACTGAGTCAAAATAGGAAGAAATCACCTGGCTACATAAACATACCACAGTTTAGCTAAAGTTAGCATAGCTAATAAAGTAAGCTAGCTGCATAGATGTAGCATGGCATAGCTAATGTTAGCATTACCGCATTAACTAGCTATGTGATATTAGCAAAGGTCACTAGCAGTCTAGGTAACATAAAAAATCTACCGAGATCTCCAGGTTTTCATTATCAATTTCAATCTAAGCTTTGTCTACATAAGCCCCACCCCCTTTGTGTGTGTGTGTGTGTGTGTGTGTGTGTGTGTGTGTGTGTGTGTGTGTGTGTGTGTGTAGGCATCACTACAGTGCTAACGATGACGACTCTGAGTATTAGCGCTCGTCACTCGTTGCCTAAAGTCTCCTACGCCACCGCCATGGACTGGTTCATCGCCGTCTGCTTCGCCTTCGTCTTCTCCGCCCTTATCGAATTCGCCGCCGTCAACTACTTCTCCACCGTGCAGGCCAACCGAGAGCGTCGCCGTGCCAACACCGCCCGAGCTGCCATGGCAACCGCCGCCAAGAGTGACAGCAAAGACATTACAGTAAGATTTTACTTCAGTCTGTCCTTCAGTCCATCACTTACACTGTTCATAAAAATACACTATCATGAATGATGATGATGATGTAATGATGTAGAAACATCCAATACACCAATTAACTGATCCTTAATTAACACCTGTCCTTTACTCCGCCTCTTTCACCTGCTTTACTCAAAGCCAAACTAATTTATTTGAGAAACCAAACATATAAGGATTACAAATAAAGTAGAATTAATAAAGAGCTCGAGTGGAATTACTGAAATGTCTGCACTGTGAAACATTTTACATTTTAAACTGAAGAATTATTTTTGAATAAGTTTGTGATAAGAATGTAAACAGATCATTTACCAGAGTTCTAAATAAAATTATTTCTTATTTTTATTCAGGTTGTTTTTTCCAGTTTTTTGGGAGTGACTGATCATGGAGTATGAGCATATTTTCTGACCTCTGTGTGTGTGTGTGTGTGTGTGTGTGTGTGTGTGTCAGATGTATATCACTGTGTGACTCCTCACTCCTGCTGTATTAACCCTTCTGTTCTGCTCAGGTGTTTATTTATAACAAAGATGCAGAACAGAATTAAAAAAATATATATTTTGAAGAAATTGAACGTTGTGTTTCGGCTCATTTTCCAGAAACGGGTGATATTAAGGGTCACTAAGGGCAAGATGATGTTCAGGTCCATCTGAGTGGAATTCATTTAATTAAATAAATAAATAAATAAATAAATAAATAGTAAACATGTAGGGGCACGGTGGCTTGGTGGTTAGCGGGGTTGCCTCACACCTCCAGGGTTGGGGGTTCGATTCCCGCCTCCGCCATGTGTGTGTGGAGTTTGCATGTTCTCCCCGTGCCTCGGGGGTTTCCTCCGGGTACTCTGGTTTCCTCCCCCAGTCCAAAGACATGCAGGTTGATTGGCATCTCTAAATTGTCCGTATTGTGTGAGTGAATGAGAGTGTGTGTGTGTGCGTGCCCTGCGATGGGTTGGCACTCCGTCCAGGGTGTATCCTGCCTTGATGCCCAATGACGCCTGAGATAGGCACAGGCTCCCCGTGACCCGAGAATAGACCGGATAAGCGGTACACAATGAATAGTAAATATTCATTAATAAGGAGTGACTATTTATTAATGGAAATAATTTGTTTCCTGGGGAAACAAAATGTAACTCTAAATGGATAAAAAGTCAGCACTGTGTATCAGTCAGAGGTAAAGCTGTAAGTTTTCTCGTCAGGACAGAGGAGTGTCTCACGCTTACGGCTGATTGGTTGATTAACTAAACGGAGGCGTCTGAGGGAAGGGCCGTGTCCATCTGCGATAACGGAAATGAACTCTCTGCTTTAGATCATTAATGTAACTCTAAATGGATAAAGATGATGCTGTGTCATTGGCTGATAAATCAGAAGAGTTGTTAAGTTGCTGTGGTGTGAGGGGAATAAAACACTGGGGCTCATACTGTGAGAGGAAAATAATCAGTGACTGGAAACTGGATCACTTTATAAAACAGATCTTCCAGTAAGCAGCTCATTTTACACACATCAGAAGAGTTAGATTCCAATAAAGACCTAAAGGCTGAAAGACAGGAAGCTCTTCATCTCTCTTCATCTCTCTTCATTCTCACCGAGATGATGTTTTCTTCATGTTTAATGTTCAGTTAGCATGGTTAGCATGGTTAGCTTGTTCAGTCCATGTGTTTCCTTCATGCTTGTCACTACTCGATCCGTACCGGAAACACGATTTGTACTGAGCATGTGCGAAATTGCTGCCACTTCCTGTCACCGCCAACATTTTTACGACACCCTAGCGATACGGATTCTTCTGTGATTCTTCTTATATACAGCTTCAAGAATTTCTCTTAAAAGGAGAAATTCCTGACAGTCCTGCTAATTCAGAGAGATCAATTTAATTTCAATTAATCAATTTAATTTGTGCCAATTTAATCGATTACTCAATTTAACCAATATCATTTAATTGGTATATTTTACCAATGTAACCAGTGTATTTATGTTAAGAGAACCACCAGTGAAGAACTATTTCCGGCACGGCTCGGAGTAGTGTCAACAACACATTATAACATGATGTTATTAACAGTATTATAACTGTTATAAATACCTGAAACTGCCGTAAATGGTTTCGTACTTCAGACAGGAAGTAGAGGCATTTCCGCACATGCTCAGAACAGATTGTGTTTCCGGTACGGATCAAGTAGTGACACTGATCAGATTTTAAAGTGCTGGAGCGTTAGCGTGTGGTGTGTTTCTGATCTTCAGGGCAGTAACTGGTTCAGATCTAACTGATGCTGATGGTTTCAGTCTGATCTAAAAGCTGAAGGATGCGATTAGATGAATTTCTGTACATTTTTCCTGCTCTGTGTCGTGTGGCTGATTTTTCCTCCTGCTGTGTTTCAGTCTCTGGTGGATCCCAGCAGCGTTCTGAAGAAAAGGCTGAACTCAGTGCCACAGAAAGAGAACTCTGTGGTTCCCGCGAGCCCCATGCCGGATTTACATCAGCAGGGTACGGCCACGCCCGCTAACGATACGCTAAACGGCACCAGCATCATCGATAAATACTCCCGCATCCTCTTCCCTCTGTCCTTCGGCGCCTTCAACCTCGTCTACTGGATCGTTTACCTCACGAAGGACCCCATGGAAAGAAGGTGTGTTGTGTGTGTGTGTGTGTGTGTGTGTGTGTGTTTGTTCCAGTACAAGTTTTCCATGTAAACAGTAAAGCCAGATAACTAACACCAGAACTTTTTCCACCTTAGTGTGAAATTATAAATACATAAAAATAAAGAGAAACATTTTTAGGGAAAAATAAAAAAATAAAACACGGTATACGGTGGTGGTGATGGAGGTGATGATGATGGTGGTGATGGTGGTGATGATGATGGTGATGGTGATGGTGGTGATGATGATGATGATGGTGGTGATGGTGATGGTGATGATGATGAGGATGGTGATGGTGGTGGTGGTGAGGGTGGTGATGGTGGTGGTGATGGTGGTGATGGTGGTGATGATGATGGTGATGGTGGTGGTGGTGATCGTGATGATGATGGTGGCGATGGTGATGATGATGGTGGTGATGGTGGTGATGATGGTGGTGATGGTAATGGTGATGGTGATAGTGGTGATGATGGTGGTGATGGTGGTG
>JAUCMX010000014.1:608262-625762 GCA_033459395.1 Hemibagrus guttatus | reverse complement strand
TCTCAGGCTGATGATGTCACTGATGTCATCACTGCCAATGGCAGAGGTCTAAAGTCACATTTACATTCAAAACAAATCATATCTCACAACACGGGGTGACTTACAGACTGCGCTAAACTGGTGGCCAGTGATTCCATTCACTGTTATCAACATTAGCATCAATTCTCTGCTGACGAACTGCATCTGGCATAAGAGCGAGATTTCTGTCCAAACTATTTAATTGATATAATGAGTGTGTGTGTGTGTGTGTGTGTGTGTGTGTGTTATTCAGCATTGTTGCATTGCTTTGGTTTATAAATCTCTCAGGAGGAAAGTGGGACAGAGAAAAAAGGACTAAAAGAATCAGTGTGTGTGTGTGTGTGTGTACTACCTGCAGGCGATACACTCCTCTTTATTGCCCACTCGAGTGCCAGACAACATCTTCGTTATAAATCAAGCGCACTAAGCGCACTCGCTGTAGTGTGAATCGTGTGCAGCTGCTGTTTGTCCTCACTGTAATGTAATAATCAGTCATTATGGCCACTGTCTGGGCTCAGTGTGTGTGTGTGTGTGTGTGTGTGTGTGTGTGTGTGTGTGTGTGTGTGTGTTATGTATATACAGGATCTGCCTGAAGTGTCCTAAAGAACCCTCTCCACTGTATGTCTGGTGGTGTTCTGATCACACCCTTATTCACTACCCCTACTCACTCAGTCATAAATCTCTGCACTTAGGGCACTTAGTCACACTGATAATGTGTACAGCTTCTGTGGAATTCCTGCATGAGTGTGAGTCTTCACTACAGTGTTTATTACATAGTATTTATTACAGAGTGTTTATTACAGAGTGTTTATTACAGTTTATCAGTTTATTACATAGTATTTATTACAGAGTGTTTATTACAGTTTATCAGTTTATTACAGTGTTTATTACAGAGTGTTTATTACAGTTTATCAGTTTATTACAGTGTTTATTACAGAGTGTTTATTACAGAGTGTTCACAACAGAGTGTTTATTACAGAATGCTTATTACAGTTTATCAGTTTATTACAGTGTTTATTACAGTTTATCAGTTTGTTACAGAGTGTTTATTACAGAGTGTTTATTACAGTGTGTTTATTACAGTGTGTTTATTACACTGTTTATTACAGAGTGTTTATTACAAAGTATGACTTTGATGGTCTGTAAGAAGAAGAAGAGGTCAAAGATAGAGATAGAGAAGAAAACCAAGTGGTGGAAGCTGAAAAAGGAGGAATGTTGTGAGGAATTTAGACAGAAGTTGAGGCAGGCTCTGGGTGGTCAGGTAGTGCTGCCAGATGACTGGGAAACTACAGCAGAAGTGATCAGGGAGACAGGGAGAAAGGTGCTGGGTGTGTCATCTGGAAGGAGGAAAGAAGATAAGGAGACTTGGTGGTGGAATGAGGAAGTTCAGGATAGTGTCCAGAGGAAGAGGTTAGCCAAGAAGAAGTGGGACATGGACAGGACTGAAGAGAATAGACAGGGGGATAAAGTTGATGAGCCATACAATGAAGCTATGGGAAAGAGTAGTGGAAGCTAGGTTAAGGAAGGTAGTGGAAATTTGTGAGCAGCAGTATGGCTTCATGCCCAGAAAGAGCACAACTGATGCAATTTTTGCTCTGAGAATTTTGATGGAGAAGTATAGGGATGGTCAGAGGGAGTTGCACTGTGTGTTTGTAGACTTGGAGAAAGTGTATGACAGGGTGCCAAGAGAAGAGCTGTGGTACTGTATGAGGAAGTCAGGAGTAGCAGAGAAGTATGTCAGAGTGGTGCAGGACATGTATGAGAGGAGCAGGACAGTGGTGAGGTGTGCTGTAGGTCAGACAGAGGAGTTCAAAGTGGAGGTGGGACTGCATCAGGGATCGGCTCTGAGCCCCTTCCTGTTTGCTATGGTGATGGACCAGTTGTCAGAGGAAGTCAGACAGGAGTCTCCTTGGACAATGATGTTTGCAGATGACATTGTGATCTGTAGTGAGAGCAGGGAGCAGGTGGAGGAAAACCTGGAGAGGTGGAGGTTTGCGCTGGAGAGAAGAGGAATGAAAGTCAGTGGTAGTAAGACTGAGTACATGTGTGTGAATGAAAGGGAGGGAAGTGGAACAGTAAGGTTACAGGGTGAAGAGGTGAAGAAGGTACAGGAGTTTAAGTACTTGGGATCAACAGTCCAGAGTAATGGAGAGTGTGGGAAAGAGGTAAAGAAGCGAGTGCAGGCAGGTTGGAATGGGTGGAGAAAGGTGTGGGGAGTTCTGTGTGATCAGAAAATATCAGCGAGAATCAAGAGGAAGGTGTACAGGACAGTGGTGAGAGCGGCCATGCTGTATGGTTTAGAGACAGTGTCACTGAGGAAGAGACAGGAGTCAGAGCTAGAGGTAGCAGAGCTGAAGATGTTGAGGTTCTCTTTGGGAGTGACAAGATTGGACAGGATTAGGAACGAGTACATCAGAGGGACAGCTCATGTTGGACGTTTGGGGGACAAAGTTAGGGAGGCCAGATTAAGATGGTTTGGACATGTTCAGAGGAGGGAGAGTGAGTATATTGGTAGGAGAATGTTGGACATGGGGCTGCCAGGCAGGAGGCAAAGAGGAAGGCCAAAGAGGAGGTATATGGATGGAATTAATGAGGATATGAAGCTAGTGGGTGCAAGTGTTGAGGATGCAGAAGATAGGGATAGGTGGAGAGAGATGATTCGCTGTGGGAAAAGCCGAAAGAAGAAGAAGAAGAAAATCTCTGATCTCTCTCTCTCTCTCTCTCTCTCTCTCTACAGGGAGGAGTGATCTCTCAGGAGACGGATGGACAGATGGAGGATAAAAATCTCTCACGGTCTCGATCTGTGTCCTTTAATATGTTAAAAATGAAGACAGCTTTATTTAACCTTTTGTTTTCTTTAATATTTTCCTTTTTTTTAAAAAAAATCTAATGTTTATTTAATAAGCCAAAGATCTTCATCTTGTGTTCACATTAGAACGGGTTCTGCAGAGGTTCACTGGATAGTTAAGGGTTCTAAACCTCCAGAACAGAACTAGAACTCAGCTGCTAGAACTACTGAGAGTCTGTCAGGTTCACTCAGAGGGATAGCTGAAGAACCCAGAGGATGAAGGTTAAAGTCCTGCTGGGTTCTAGATCATAACACACACACACACACACACACACACACACACACACACACACACACAATTACACATACATACACACACGCACACTCACACAGTTACACACACTAAAATTAAAGGTTCTTCACCTAAAAAAAATGATTATACTCAGATCAAAACATTTTTTATATGCTGAAAGGAAGAACCCTAAAGTACGCTAGATTGTTCAGTGTGTGTGTGTGTGTGTGTGTGTGTGTGTGTGTGTGTATGTGTGTGTGTGTGTGTGTGTGAATGTGTCTGTTCCTGGCTCAGTAAGGTCTACTGAGAACCCTTTCTAACAGAGAGAACCTCTGTGTTCAGTTGACCCTCGCTAGTGTGAACACAGGGAATAGCACACACACACACACACACACAAACACACACACACACACACACACACACACACACACTTCATGTGCACTTCATGAGAAAAATTTCCTTTGACACTTGACGCTTTGAAGCATGTTTTAAGTGTAGTGCACACTCTTTCTCTTTAACTCTTCTGCATGAACACACACACACACACACACACACGTACACACACATACACACACACACACACACACACACACACACACACACACACACACACACGTACACACTGCAGGCAACACTTTCCACTACACACAGTAGCTATATGCAGCACACATGGGCCTGTGGGATTTTGAGGTTAAGCACACACACACACACTCACACACACACACTCACACACTCACACACACACACACACACACACACACACACACATTCAAATATTACAAAGAACTATGCACTGATAGAGGAAGTAGGACGTCCTCACAGCTGTACATTTACAAAGTCCTGCTCTAATAAACTTTTAATACACTTGAAGTACACACACACACACACACACACACACACACACACACACACACACACACACACTAGATGCAATTCAGAAGCTAAGCCATTGAACTGATTTATTTTTTTAATTTCATTACAGTACTTTTTATCCATTTATAGTTACATTTCAGGTCTAATGAGTCACTTCCTGTTCTATCAGCTACAGAGCACTAACACTGGAGACTTCTTCCACACACACACACACACACACACACACACACACACACACACACACACACACGTTAATTCAATAATAAAAGTCTCCTTACTTCAAGAAAACTTCTCCTTATCAACAGCTCCACACATTTCATCCTGTTGCCATAGAAACAATGATGTATTTATTATAAAATAACAAAATAAAGATATGATGTCAGTGTGGGAAGAGGCTGAGATAAACAGGTTGGCAGTCAGTGTGTGTGTGTGTGTGTGTGTGTGTGTGTGTGTGTGAGAGATGCTAAAGTGTGAGTCAACTCCATATAATTATGCAGATGATTATAAATAACCTGCAGATATACGGATGTAAATACGCTGCGTTTTGTTCCGCGTCTTAATTACAAACTGAGTCATCATATGCAAATCACGGCCGCGAAGCGCTACGGCGTTCAGTTAAATGTGGAAAACGAGCCACAACAATACGATTTAATTATAGACAGCTTAAAAAAAATCGACAAACGTTCCAAATGAACATCAAACAGGAATACAGAGAGCTGAGGAGAACTTGGATGACATCACTTCCTGTTTATGCAAATGAGAAGCAGAAATAAACTGAACATCTTTTCACTCTTGTTCAGTTTCAGTTGAAGCATCAAATAAGTATGCAAGGAATCATGGGATATCATGTGACCAGAGTTAGGTGCGTGATTAAAGGTGTAGCTATGGGTACAATGCTTCAGCTAAGGGCGTAGCCATAGGGTCAGGGCCAAGGGTGAAGCTATGGGTACAATGCTTCAGCAATGTGTGTGGCCATAGGGGCGGGGCCACAGCAATATAATGCTTCAGCAATGGGTGTGGCCATAGGGGTGGGGCCAACGGTGTAGCTATGGGTATAATGCTTCAGCTATGGGTGTAGCTATAGGGCGTGGCCAAGGGTGTAGCTATGGTATAATACTTCAGCTAAGGGTGTGGCCATAGGGGTGGGGCTTTGGGTGTCACTGGCAGCCGTTTTCCCTTCCAGTGCCTCACTGTTACGACTGTTTATCATTTTTGAAATACTTTAAAGTTTTTCAGGCTTTTTTTTTTTTTTTTTTTTACATCAGTTTAAATAAATGATGAATTTATTTTTCAATAATATTTTTTTTAAACTCTACAAAACTGTAAATCCTGTACATAATGCTTAACTCTGTCTGTTTCAGCTGAATCAGTGTGTGTGTGTGTGTGTGTGTGTGTGTGTTACCTGTCCCTGTAATAATATTAATAATAATAATAATAATAGTAATAATAATAATAATATGAATAATAGTAATAATAGTTTTATTTTGAGTAGAGTATTTGTTCTCATTCCAAAGCACTCTACTTTACCTGAACCCCCGAGCCCTGAGTGTTATCGTGTTCGTTCTGTGGAAAACGTTGCTCTGAGAATATTTTTTAAAAAGCAGCAGTTTGTAAGTAGGTCAGTGTAAACGCCGGTGTTTAGTGAAGAGGAATGTAGAGAAATGTGTAAAATATCTGCGTCTGTTTCTGTCGCATCATTCAGTCTGTAAAATGTTGTGAAATAAAATGTCATGTGAGTTTGAATAAATAAAAATTGTTTGATTTTCTCTCTGAATAAATAAATCTCAACAAGGAGTGAAAACTACGGTGGCTGAGAAGTTCAGAACACAATAACAAGTCCGAAAACACGAGGACGAATCAGACGAAGCGGAAAAGCTAGGTGTAGTGTGTGAATGGAATTCTTCCCTCTGATTGGACGAGACATCTGTCACTCAGGATATACAGGAACTAGGAAATTCTGTATCTAACTTTATTTCTTGTACATGTGTGGAGTTCTGCCTTCACTTTAAACCAGTTTTTTTTTCGATAGAGCAACTTTAAATCTTTTAAAGAAAATAACAAACATATATATTTATCTTTCATAAGAAAGATTCAGTGCTACTTTGAGGAAGGAGGTTCATACGGCGTGATTTTGGATATACTGATAGCGTATCATGGCGTAAAGATTAGTTTGCGATCTCTAAAAACACACCAGGAATGTTGGGAAGACCAAACTATTCCAGATTAAAGGATGTAAGGAGCGCTATAAGAGCAGAGCTGCGTTCATACACACACCAATCCACTTTCTACTGCTGCAGCCTGCTGGACTTCCTGTATATCCTGAGTGACCCATGTCTCGTCCAGTCAGAGGGAAGAATTCCATTCACACACTACACCTACCTTTTCTGCTTTGTGTGATTTGTCCTTGTGTTTTCAGATTTGTTACTGTGTTCTGCACACCATAGAAAAAAACTCTAATTGACTTAATTTCTTTCTCGAGTGTGAAAAATGAAATTTCAGTTAATATCCTGGTATGGTATATGACCTTTATATCACAGAATAATTATCACCGTATTTATTTTTTACCCCAGTTTTATGAAGCTAAACGAGTTCCTCGTGTGTGTGTAACTGCTGAATGTTTTTATTTTATCGTTGTTCTCAGACCAGATTAGCTAAGTGAGCCAAATCTGCTAGCGACGTCCCCTCACCCGAAGCTCCGGCGATCTCTGCCGCTTCCTCCACCAGCCGTGTTTTTCTTCCTCACGCCTCGGTACACACTTAACTAGAGCTCCAGCATCTGACAGGACAAGATGAAACTATAACCAGGTTAAAAGTTTCTCTCTCATTTCTGTGTGTCGCAGAGGAAATGAGAACTAATTACAGAGAGGAACCTCAAACAAGAACTTCAATAAAAAGTGAAATTGTGAGTGAAATCTAATTAAAGTTTTCTAGAGATAGACTCTTCTTCTCTCACTCACAGTTTGCGTTGCTTCTTCTAGCTCCAGATTTTCATCTGTTTTTGTAGTGGAATGTGCAGGAAGAGGTGAAGAGCTTCACACAATAATCCAGCAGCTGACTTTAATTTCTCTGCTGAGGTAGAGAATTCACCACGCTATCACGCCAACACGCTCGTGACTCAGCAGGACAAACAAAAGCATGGTGGAAGCATCGCTCTGTCGTTCCCACACACTTCTCTAGCGCTCGTAGTACCACAGAGCTGTTTACGTTGCCGAGGATATGTGGCTGTCAATCATTTTCCATTCAGACACGCCCACACTCATATGAATACTTTCACAAGATGAGTCAATATTTTGTCACGAGCTGCCAGAGAAGAAGAGCCACAAGCTTTTAATTAAAAACAAAGAAGTCTTTACATAACATGTCCATCTCTCATCCACTCGCCAGAAACGTCACGCTAACAACATGTTCAAACAGGAAGCTGAACTCGACCTCACACTCTCACCAAACTGTGTGCTGTAGCTTTATAGCATGCTGGGAAATATTCTAATGAGCTCTTCCCTGATTGGTCGCACTGACCGCAGGGTCCACTCTACAGACAGGTACAATTATAAACAAATACATTAGAAATTATTATAAATTATGGAACTGCATTAAATGGTGGAATTTAAATACTTAATTGGTTGCTATGGTAACTGTGGTTCTAAGTGAAGCTGCCCTACATGTGACGGAGGTGCAGGATGTCACAGACTCACAATCACACTCACAATCACACTCACAATCACACTCACAATCACACTCACAATCAGACTGTCAGACTGTCTCAGAGAGAGACAGAAAAGAGAGAGAGAGAGAGAGAGAGAGAGAGAGAGAGAGAGAGAGAGATAGAGAGAGTGAGTGAGAGAGACAGAAAGAGAGAGAGTGAGAGAGAGAGTGAGAGAGAGTGAGAGAGACAGAAAGAGAGAGAGAGACAGAGAGAGAGAGAGAGAGAGAGAGAGAGAGAGAGAGAGAGAGAGAGAGAGAGAGAGACAGAGTTTTAGAGAGAGGAGGGAGGAGAGAGACAGAAAGAGAGAGAGAGAGAGTGAGTGAGAGAGACAGAAAGAGAGAGAGAGAGAGAGAGTGAGAGAGAGTGAGAGAGACAGAAAGAGAGAGAGAGAGCGAAAGAGAGAGAGAGAGAGAGAGGGAGAGAGAGAGAGAGAGAGAGAGAGAGTCATGTTTTTATGAAACTCCAAACATTTTTACAAATGGAATAGTTTTGAGATGAAATAAACCAATATAAAACAGCAAAAAACAGCAAAACTGCTAGAAGATAAGCAGAGGATTACTTTTTTGGACAAAACTTACTTTTATTGCAAGAAGAAAAGTGAGATATTCAAGATTTAACCATCAGCTAAGAGGCTAATCTATCCATGGGGGTCACAGTCCAGTGACTTCTGTGCCGGTCCCAAGCCCGGATAAATAGAGAGGGTTGCGTCAGGAAGGGCATCCGGCGTAAAACATTGCCAAATTTAACCATGCGACTCGTCAGTACTCTGAATTTCATACCGGATCGGTCGAGGCCCGGGTTAACAACGACCGCCATCGGCGCCGTTGACCTACAGGGCGCCGGTGGAAATTGGGCTACTGTTGGTGGAAGAAGTAGAGGAGGGAGGAGAGTGCACAGACAGAGAGAGAAGAGGAAAGGTAAGAGTGTAGGACTGAGAATAGGAACTCTGAATGTTGGTACTATGACAGGGAAAGGTAGAGAGCTGGCTGATGTGATGGAGAGAAGGAAGGTGGATATACTGTGTGTACAGGAGACCAGGTGGAAGGGTAGCAAGGCTCGTAGTATAGGAGCAGGATTCAAGCTGTTTTATTATGGTGTGGATAGTAAGAGAAATGGGGTAGGTGTGGTCCTGAAGGAGGAGTTTGTGAGGAATGTTCTGGAGGTGAAGAGAGTGTCAGACAGGGTGATGAGTCTGAAGTTAGAGATTGAAGGGGTGATGTTGAATGTTGTTAGTGGTTATGCCCCACAGGTAGGTTGTGAGTTAGAGGAGAAAGAGAGATTCTGGAGTGAATTAGATGAGGTGATGGAGAGTATTCCCACGGGTGAGAGAGTGGTGATAGGAGCGGATTTTAATGGACATGTTGGTGAGGGGAACACAGGTGATGAGGAGGTGATGGGCAAGTTTGGAGTTAAGGAAAGGAGCCTAGAAGGACAGATGGTTTGCTAAGAGGATGGACATGGCTGTGGTTAACACTTATTTTCAGAAGAGGGAGGAGCATAGAGTGACTTATAAGAGTGGAGGTAGGAGCACACAGGTAGACTACATCCTATGTAGAAGAGGCAATCTGAAAGAGATTAGTGACTGTAAAGTGGTAGTGGGAGAGAGTGTAGCCAGACAGCATAGGATGGTGGTGTGTAGGATGACTTTGATGGTCTGTAAGAAGAAGAGGTCAAAGATAGAGTTAGAGAAGAAAACCAAGTGGTGGAAGCTGAAAAAGGAGGAATGTTGTGAGGAATTTAGACAGAAGTTGAGGCAGGCTCTGGGTAGTCAGGTAGTGCTGCCAGATGACTGGGAAACTACAGCAGAAGTGATCAGGGAGACAGGGAGAAAGGTGCTGGGTGTGTCATCTGGAAGGAGGAAAGAAGATAAGGAGACTTGGTGGTGGAATGAGGAAGTTCAGGATAGTGTCCAGAGGAAGAGGTTAGCCAAGAAAAAGTGGGACATGGACAGGACAGAAGAGAACAGACAGGAATACAAGGAGTTCCAGCGCAGAGTGAAGAGGGAGGTGTCTAAGGCCAAGCAGAAGGCATATAACGAGTTGTACACTAGGTTAGACACTAGAGAAGGAGAGAAGGACTTGTACAGGTTAGCTAGGCAGAGGGATCGAGATGGGAAGGATGTGCAGCAAGTTAGAGTTATTAAGGATAGAGATGGAAGGGTGCTCACAAGTGAGGAGAGTGTACAGAGGAGATGGAAGGAGTACTTTGAGGAGCTGATGAATGAGGAAAATGAGAGGGAAAAAAGAGTAGAAGGGGTGAACTCTGTGGAACAGAAAGTAGATAAGATTAGAAAGGATGAAGTCAGGAAGGCTTTGAAGAGGATGAAAAGTGAGAAGGCAGTCGGTCCTGACGACATCCCGGTGGAGGTCTGGAAGTGTCTGGGAGAGGCAGCAGTGGAATTTTTAACTAGTTTGTTCAACAGGGTTTTAGAGAGTGAGAGGATGCCTGAGGAATGGAGAAGAAGTGTGTTAGTGCCGATCTTTAAGAATAAGGGTGACATGCAGAGTTGCAGCAACTATAGGGGGATAAAGTTGATGAGCCATACAATGAAGCTATGGGAAAGAGTAGTGGAAGCTAGGTTAAGGAAGGTAGTGGAAATTTGTGAGCAGCAGTATGGCTTCATGCCCAGAAAGAGCACAACTGATGCAATTTTTGCTCTGAGAATTTTGATGGAGAAGTATAGGGATGGTCAGAGGGAGAGCACTGTGTGTTTGTAGACTTGGAGAAAGCGTATGACAGGGTGCCTAGAGAAGAGCTGTGGTACTGTATGAGGAAGTCAGGAGTAGCAGAGAAGTATGTCAGAGTGGTGCAGGACATGTATGAGAGGAGCAGGACAGTGGTGAGGTGTGCTGTAGGTCAGACAGAGGAGTTCAAAGTGGAGGTGGGACTGCATCAGGGATCGGCTCTGAGCCCCTTCCTGTTTGCTATAGTGATGGACCAGTTGTCAGAGGAGGTCAGACAGGAGTCTCCTTGGACAATGATGTTTGCAGATGACATTGTGATCTGTAGTGAGAGCAGGGAGCAGGTGGAGGAAAACCTGGAGAGGTGGAGGTTTGTGCTGGAGAGAAGAGGAATGAAAGTCAGTGGTAGTAAGACTGAGTACATGTGTGTGAATGAAAGGGAGAGAAGTGGAGCAGTAAGGTTACAGGGTGAAGAGGTGAAGAAGGTACAGCAGTTTAAGTACTTGGGGTCAACAGTCCAGAGTAATGGAGAGTGTGGGAAAGAGGTAAAGAAGCGAGTGCAGGCAGGTTGGAATGGGTGGAGAAAGGTGTGGGGAGTTCTGTGTGAGAGGAAAATATCAGCGAGAATCAAGGGGAAGGTGTACAGGACAGTGGTGAGAGCGGCCATGCTGTATGGTTTAGAGACAGTGTCACTGAGGAAGAGACAGGAGTCAGAGCTAGAGGTAGCAGAGCTGAAGATGTTGAGGTTCTCTTTGGGAGTGACAAGATTGGACAGGGTTAGGAACGAGTACATCAGAGGGACAGCTCATGTTGGACGTTTGGGGGACAAAGTTAGGGAGGCCAGATTAAGATGGTTTGGACATGTTCAGAGGAGGGAGAGTGAGTATATTGGTAGGAGAATGTTGGACATGGAGCTGCCAGGCAGGAGGCAAAGAGGAAGGCCAAAGAGGAGGTATATGGATGGAATTAATGAGGATATGAAGCTAGTGGGTGCAAGTGTTGAGGATGCAGAAGATAGGGATAGGTGGAGAGAGATGATTCGCTGTGGAGACCCCTGAAGGGAAAAGCCAAAAGAAGAAGAAGAAGAACCATCAGCTAACAGGCTAACAGAAGAGGAGCAGGTGCAGCCAGAGTAAGAAGACAAGAAAAATAGAGAAAATATAAAAAACAAGCGACTGAGACATTTTCTGTTCATATCTCCTGCAGAAAACAGTGAGGTAAGAACCTCCAACCAAACAAAAAACATTAAATTTTTCTAAATATTACATTTTAGCTTCTACTTAGCAACAAACTGTAGGCCATGGCTGATGCAACACAGAGAAAACTCCACCCACTCACCATATCCTACCCAAATGAACTAAAAAAACGCACAGGCTAAAAAAGCCTATAAACACAAACTACTAAAAGAAAGCCCAGAATCTCTTAGAGCAGATATTATTCAAACAGGAGCCAACATCACCATCACAAATCTCCTGTTCTACACTGACCACACTGAGTCATGCCACAGGGCTCTCTGTTCCCACTACACTCAGCATAAAAAGAGAGGAATATGTAATGGCAGGCAGATTGTCATACAGGAGAAGGACAGTGACAGCACCTTTCTGACTGTAAATGTCTACCACAATGGGACAGTCATGTTTCAGGGCAGTGAAGCCAGCCTCAGCTCTGTACAGGATGACTTTAACACCATAAACATCCTGAGAGACAGTCATGAGGAGAAGGAGGGGGAGGGGCAGAGGACAGTTACACACAGTTAGGGGGAGGAGCAGAAGACAGGAACAGGCAGCAGTGTAGACCTGAGCTTGGAGGAGGAGCAAGAAGAGGAGCAGGGGGAGGAGCCCTCACCACACTACAGTGTAAAACAGACCAGGCAGCTGGAGAAGACAGTGTCCCAAATCAAAGAGAACCTTTCTCTACAAAAGGTGGAGCTGATAGATCTCAAAGAGATGGTACTCTCCAATCTTCATCCTAATCAAAATCATCATTATCTAAAAGATCAGCTGAGCCTTATAAAAACTGAGCTCAACACTACAGTACTAGAATTGAAAGTAGAACTTAAAAAGGTACAAGAAGACAAAGACACGCTGAGGACTGAGCTTAATAACATAAGAGAAGAGCTCCACCTCAGGGATCAGACAATGAACACCCTGATAGAGCAGCTAAAGGAACTCAAAGCCAGTCAGGAGCCACCCAAACTAGCAGAGGACAGGCCACCTCACATGCAGCTCCTAAACTCACATCTAAGACCATCAAACCCTCAACCACAGCCACCAAACACCACAACAGAGCCACCAAGACCCCAGATAGAACCACCAAAACCCCTGACAGAGCCACCAAAACCCCAGAGAGAACCACCAAAACCCCTGAAAGAGCCACCAAAACCCCAGAGAGAACCACCAAAACCCCTGACAGAGCCACCAAAACCCCAGAGAGAACCACCAAAACCCCTGACAGAGCCACCAAAACCCCAGACAGAACCACCAAGACCCCAGATAGAACCACCAAAACCCCTGACAGAGCCACCAAAACCCCAGAGAGAACCACCAAAACCTCTGACAGAGCCACCAAAACCCCTGACAGAGCCACCAAGACCCCAGACAGAACCACCAAAACCCCTGACAGAACCACCAAAACCCCAGACAGAACCACCAAAACCCCAGACAGAGCCACATAATTCTGATGGGAAAACAGGTACTGTCTCAGAAAAACCTCCCACAAAATCCCCAACACACCCATACACTGATGCAGACTTCGTCATATTAATTGACTCAAATGGAAAATTCCTAGCTGAAGGAAAGCTGTTCCCCGGTCGTTGAGTCACTAAACTGCGGTATCCTAGGACCAGCAACGCACTTGAGCTCATCACCAAGACCATCTCCAATGAGCCAAGCCACATCATTATTCACATTGGTACTAATGATCTAAGATCACAACAGGAAAGAGTGGCTGAATCGATCAAAAAAGTGGCGCAAACTGCTATAAACAAATTCCCTTCCTCCAAAATAATAATCTCTACCCTTCTACCCAGGAGAGATTTTCACCCTGCCACCATCCAACGGGTCAATGCAGAGATCACCCGCGGCTGTGCATCAATGGCAAACGTTCACCTGGCACACCACCCCAACCTTAACATCCACAGCCTCCATGATCATGTCCACCTACACAAGGACGTGGTGGACATGTTTGCAAAGAACCTTAAATATGCCGCTCTTGGACGCAACCCAGATAGCCCTCAGAAGAACAACAAACAACCCCGCCTCCTCAGACAACCCTACTCACCACCAATGAAGATCAGAGCACACCTACTAGACCATCACCAATATCCACCCCCTCGCCACCAAATACCCATTCATACACCCAGAGCAGCCCAAGTACAACAGTCCGCCACCTCACCTAGACACTCCAGTACCAGCCCAGTGACCCCACCACCCAGACCCACCCAACAGCCACAGCGACAGAGCTACGCCGCTGCAGTGACCACACCAAGTAATCCAGCAGACCTGGGAGAGATCAGACACCTGCTCAACCTCATATGCACCAGACTGATGAGCTAAGTGCCGAACATATACACTAATAACAATGGGGCGTGCACACACACACACACACACTGTATGTATATGTATGTGTTTCTATAGTTTGCTTACATACACCAGTCCATGTTTAAATGCATTAATCCATACAGGTTTATCTCTGCCTTAAAACTGTTAGTATTTGTAATCTGATGTCATCTCCTCTCCTGATATGAAACCATGTTCAGTGTGTGTGTGGAACATTCAGGGCATTACATCTTCACTTTTTGGGTGCAAAACTAAAAGCTGGGAATTTCAGAATAACACAGAAGACACAGACATCATCATGGTCCAGGAAACCTGGAGTAAATCACTCACTCACTGTCCCTCTAACTATAACGAGGTAATCATCCCATCCGTTACACATCCTGCTATTAAACAACGGAGAGACTCAGGCGGGATTATCATTCAGTTCAAATCTGAGCTATCAGGTTTCATAGCACACCAAAATTTAAATAAATCACACATTTGGTTTAAAATTAAAAAAGATATTTTAAATTCTACTAAAGACATGTTCCTGTGTACAGTATATATCCCCCCCAGTGACTCCCCTTATTACGATGAGATCTTCCCCCAGCTCCACACTGAGACCTGCAGCTTCCAGGCCCAGGGAAACGTGCTGATCTGTGGAGACCTGAACGCCCACACTGGGGCTCTCCCTGACCTTAACACAGAGGATGGAAGTAATTTTATATTTGGACAACATTACCCAAGAAACCTGACCAACCTTCCCCACCACAACTTCGACTCACAGGTCAATAAAAATGGACAGGACCTGCTGCAGCTCTGCCAAACCATGGGTCTGTACATTGTAAACGGAAGGACACGAGGAGACTCTTCAGGCAGGTACACCTTCTGCTCACCTCTTGGTAACAGCACAGTAGACTACATGAGAACAGATTTAGATCCTTTCTATGTCAGCTCATTCACTGTTAAGCCACTGACCCCTCTGTCTGACCACAGCCAAATTACTGTGTTCATTAAAAGGACAGAAACCGACCCCACTACAAACACACAGCCCAGTAAGCTGTACAACATACAGAAACCATACAGATGGACCCAAAACAGCACAGAACTGTTCCAGAAAGCAGCACACAGCCAGGAAGTTCTACACTGTTACACACCTTTCTAGACACCACATACACTCACAGTAACAAAGGCATCAGTCTCACAGTTAGAAATATAAACCATGTTTTCATTAGAACTGCACAAATAAGTCAATTAAAACAATTTAGTAACACTCCAAAAAATCCAACCGATGCTAAGTGGTTTGACACAGAATGCCAAAATATTAGAAAAGAATTAAGAAAATTATCCAATCAAAACACAGAGATCCAAATAATGCGGAATTACGCCTTCATTACTGTGATACTTTAAGACTTTATAAACGTACACTCAGAATCAAAAAAGCCCAATATACCAAAAAACAACTGACACTACTTGAGGAGTCCATAAACACTAACAGTTTCTGGGAGCACTGGAAAAATCTAAATAAATCTAAATCTGAACTAGTGATACAAAATGGTGACATATGGGTCAGTCACTTCAAATCAATTTATACTCCTAATGTCATGACCCGCCCGAGAACCGACCGCGAGAGGGAGCTCTCGCCCGTGTTTTGAGTTACTTCCGGTTCATGGCGGGCTTAAATACGGATGCGCACTTCCTGCTCACCGTGAGGTATTGTTTTTAATGGGACTTACTGAGCGTTGGCATTGTGCTATCCTGGACTGTCTTCTGTGTATGAACTGGACTGTGTATCGTTTCTTCTTGTGGATTACCTCTGACAAACCCGCTATTGGATTATCGACCCCGGACTGTGTATTTAATTTCGCTTTTGGATTTACCCCTTTGGAATATATAGCTTGGTGTATTGCTTCCCCGTTGCTGACTTTCTGTCTGTCCCCGACTACGCCTACTGCTCCCCCCCTATTGCTAGCTCGGCGAATGGATCCGGCCACTTCCGCCACCGGCGGCCCGCCGTTACACCTAATAACAACAACAAAACGGAACAAAACATTATCATTAAAAAGCTGGACACATTAGAACTGGCTATAAAAGACTACCAGAATCCCCTGGACTCCCCCATTACATTTACCCCCAATCCGATTGGATTCATACCAAATCACCGCACCAGCGGTCATATTTACACCCTACACACCCTGACTGACCTACATGTTAACCAAAACTAAACCAAAGTGAGACAGGGGTGCTGTCTAACCCCAACACTCTTTAATATATATATTAATGAACTGGCCTCCATATTAGATCACTGGACAGCACCCGGTCTCACTTTACACGACTCAGAGGTCAAATTCCTGCTGTACGCAGATGACCTGGTCCTGCTGTCCCCCAGTGTTCAGGGTCTACAGCAGAACCTGTACCTGCTGCAGCAGTACTGTCAGACCCGGGCCCTGACAGTCAACCTCAAAAAGACCAAAACTATTATCTTTCAAAAAAGATCCAGATGTCACGGAAACACAACACAATTCACCAGAGGAACACACAAAATAGAAAACTGTAAAGAGGACAGCTACTTAGGACTGAAACTGAGTTCCACAGGATGTTTCCGTCCAGCAGTGAATGAGCTGACCGTGAAAGCACGCAGGACGTTCTACACAATCAAAACACACACTCACATTCACATCCCAATTCCAATCTGGCTCAAATTATACCCATCAATAATTGAACCTATTCTGCTGTACGGGAGTGAGGTCTGGGGGCCACTTACACACCAACATTTTACACAATGGGATAAAAACCCAGCTGAAATCATGCACACACAGTTCTGTAAATCCATTCTACACACACACAGAAACACCACAAACAACGGCTGCCGAGCCGAATTAGGCCGATTCCCACTGCTGCTCAAAATCCAGAAAAGATCCATCAAATACTGGCTCCACCTAAAACACAGTGACCCTCAGAGCGGTCACCACAAAGCCCTGCAGTGCCAAGAGCTGAGCAGAGAGAAGAGTCTCCTGACCCGGCCGGTCCTGACCCTCAGCTCACCGACACACACTAACACACTTCTACATCAGGAGCAGCTGCACACAAGAACAATCAGACCTCACCACATTATAACACAACACACACACAACTACATCACACACTGGAAAACACACACACAAGCACAAAGTAAAATGCAGTGCTATCTGGCCCTAAATGGACAGTACACTGTAGCTGAATACCTGAGCACAGTGACTGACCACCAGCACAGAACCACACTGACCAGTACAGACTCAGCGCACACACACACTGGCCATGGAGACCGGCCGCTGTAAGAGATCATGGCTCCCTACGGAGCAGAGAGTGTGTACACAGTGCAACAGCAACACAGTGGAGACAGAGCTGCACTTCCTAACAGAATGTAAAATATTCCAACATCTACGTCACATATATTTCAAAACATTCCAATGAACCCATCCCCAGTTCTCTCTCCTGACCAACACTGACACACTGCCCTTCCTGTTGGGGGAGAGGAAGGAGATCGGCATTCTAGCAGGACAGTACGTATCTGCCTGTCACAAGCTGAGGGACAGTGAGTGACCCACCCACACACACACACACACACAC
>JAUCMX010000014.1:590762-603262 GCA_033459395.1 Hemibagrus guttatus | reverse complement strand
CTCTGCTTTGTTCAGAAATCAGTCAGCTGTGTAGAGTCAGAGCTTTAACACACACACACACACACACACACACACACATTATATTTTATTTATCAGTAGTTAAAATGTTGTATTATTGAACAGAAGGTTGTGAGTTTGAATCCCAGGACCACTGAAAGCTGCCCCTGCTGGTCCCCCGGGCAAGGCTTTTAACCCTCAACTGCTCAGGTTGAGATACACTATATTGCCAAAAGTTTTGGGACACCCCTCCACATCAGTGTATTCAGGTGTTGTTTTTCAGGGGTTGGACTCAGCCCCTTAGTTCCAGTGAAAGGAACTCTTAATGCTTCAGCATACCGAGACATTTTGGACAATTTCATGCTCCCAGCTTTGTGGGAACAGTTTGGGGATGACCCCTTCCTGTTCCAACATGACTGCACACCAGTGACCAAAGCAAGGTCCATAAAGACATGGATGAGTGAGTTTGGTGTGGAGGAACTTGACTGGCCTGCACAGAGTCCTGACCTCAACCCCATAGAACACCTTTGGGATGAATTAGAGCGGAGATTGCGAGCCAGACCTTCTCGTCCAACATCAGTGCCTGACCTCACAAATGCGCTTCTAGAGGAACGGTCAAAAATTCCCATAAACACACTCCTAAACCTTGTGGAAAGCCTTCCCAGAAGAGTTGAAGCTGTTCTAGCCACAAAGGGCGGGACAACTCCATATTACATTCATGTGCATGTGAAGGCAGACGTCCCAAAACTTTTGGCAATATAGTGTAAATAACGGCGTCTGTAACAACATTTGTAAATTTTATTATTATTATTATTATTATTATTAAAATGTGCATTGAGTAAGAAAAAAAAGTTAAATAATTAAAAAAAATATTAGTAATGCACTTTGGTAAACTTTCCTTGTAAGTCTTCGTGTGTGTGTGTGTGTGTGTGTGTGTGTGTGTGTGTGTGTGTGTGTGTTGCAAAATTATTCCATGGAAATAAGGTCAACTTCTATTACCATGGAAACAAACCAGGGCTGACTGGCTGCTCTGCAGAACACACACACACACACACACACACACACACACACACACACACACACACAGCCACACACATATAAATAGCAAATGATAAGCAAGTGAACAAACAAACAGATTATGATCATGATTGAATGAATTCATGAATGGAGGAGTGAAAGAGGATGTGAACGGATGGATGGATGGATGGATGGATGGATGGATGGATGAAAATTATTTATTAATGAATGAAAGAAACTGTTAAAAAAAGGACGAGTGAGAAAATCTGGTGTTCTAACAGAGCATGAGTGGAGGAACGTCCAAACAGATCACAGGAGCAGAACCCTGAGTGGGTGAGAACCAGACTCTTCCCTCAGCTTGACCTTGTTCCTCAGTGTTCTGGAGCCAGGGATCTTCAGCGTGAAGCACTCCGGTGTCATTACGCTGCTTCAGCTGCTGGCATTTAAGCTGCTCCTAAAAGCACCATTTAACTTCCTGAGCGATGGCATTTGATTAAACCCAGAGACAACGGGGCCTCGGCGGAACCTGGCACTATTTATTTAACACAACTCCTCCAGCCGCATTTATTTATTCAGACTGAAACTTGTATCTAAAGCCATTTACCAATAAAGAGAAACCCAACACATGCTCAAAACTGAGACGTCCACGTGTGATGATGTCATCTAGAAAATCCTGTCCGCTCTTATATTTAGAAAAAACACTGGTTCTTTGAACAGTGAAGGTTTTGTAGTTTTCATATAGAACCAATTCTCATAGGAAAAGAACAGCTTCCCTCCAGAGGAACACCAAGGGTTCTAGATTTGGCCTTTTCTGATCTGGAACCAATTTGTACTTTTTCACAGCAACACAAGCAGCTAGAATGTCAAATAGTCCTTAATGGCTTGGGGGCGTGGCCTTTTAGTCACCATGACAACTCGTGCATCTTTACCTATTTGCATGACCATCATTAATAAGGTGTGGGAAAATGGGTGGAGTTAAAAATATTGCTTATAAGATTAATTGATCTGCTATAGAACAACTGAGGGGTGTTTTTGTTTTCTCTCTGTAGAAACCCTTAAAGGTTCTGTATAGAACCCTATCATAATGGTTTCCAAACTAATCTGAGAACCTTAAATACATAATTTTTTGCATGAAGTATGAAGCTGAAAATTCTTTAATATCACTCCTAGAAAGTTTAGAGCCTTTGAGGGTTCTTTGACACTTGTCCCTCAGTAGCAACCCTAAAGGTTCTTTGTACAGAAAGCATTCCAAGTAGAACCCTTTTAGAAGGAAAAGAACCTTCATGCTTCCTTAAAGAAAAGCTGATGGTTTACTGTACTGAAGTGTAAAGGAAACAGGGGAAGAGGCTTGGGGAGAGTTAAAAACTGTTTAGAACACGACCTCTGACTTTGATGTGACCTTGGAGATGAAGAACGTATGGAGCAGCAGATGAAGCACATTAACATTTAGATTGTGGTGCGAATGTGTTCCTGATTACTGTGTGTTTATAATCACAACATATCACTGAGAGAGAGAGAGAGAGGGAGAGAGAGAGAGAGAGAGAGAGAGAGAGAGAGAGAGAGAGGCCAAATACCCAGAATAAGTGAAAAAGAAGAAGGGATAAATTCATGTGTAGTTTTGAGGAAAAAGATTAGTAAAGATTAGATGAATAAACAGAGATGTGGAGGGAGACAAAAAGGAATAAAGGAGGAGAAAAAAGATAAAAAGGTAGAAGCAGGGGGAGATGATGGAAAGAAAAATGAAGGAGGGAAGAAAGAGGGGGGCAAGAGGAGAGCTACAAAGAAGGATACAAGAGAGAGTCAGGAAGGAGAAAGATGGTGAGAGAGTAAAACAGGAAGAAGAGTGAGACAGGAAAGAGAGAGAGAGAGAGAGAGAGAGAGAGAGAGAGAGAGAGAGAGGGTGATGGTGTGAATATTAATTGTTGTGACTGTTGAAGGTCAGATGAAGGTCAGACAGACAGATGGATGCTGATTGGACACTGATTGTGATGCGAGTGTGATTTGCTGTGATGAGCATACAGGTGTGTGTGTGTGTGTGTGTGTGTGTGTGTGTGTGTGTGTGTGTGTGTGTGTGTCTCCGTCCGAATAAACAGCTGTAAACATGTAAATGAAGTCATTTAGAGCTCCTCAGAGTAATAAGAGGATGTAATGAGACAGACCTGAAACCTCCTCGTCATACTGCTGCAGTGCATTGTGGGAATTCTCAGCTGTTTGTTTCTCAGGACTGAAGACTTCTCTTACGCTCAGTGAGTTCTGTCTACGATGGAAACATCAGACCGCTATCAGTAACCCCACTGCTGCTGACGCTAAGATGCTAATCACACTGTATTACCATGTAAAGATGAGAGAGCTGCTAGCATGGGGCGTGTTCTAAAGTTTCCTGCTAGAACCCTAAAGACATGCGGCGACGTCACGTCTCACATGCTGCATAACTCCTGCGGCTTTCAACCAGGAAGTGAAGTGAAGTGTGAGACAGCAGTGAGACAGACTTTTTTTCTGTCTGTCTGTGTGACAGGAGCGAGTTATTAAAGTGCACAGCGTCAGGCGTTAAACAGCAGCGTGATCGCTGACAACCAGCTGCTGTCCAACACGCACCCAGAAAAACACTGCGACTGAAATAGGCCTCAAATTACCGGCCTGCAGCCAGAGTCCAGCCCCCCGCTGGAGACACACCGCAGACACCAGACAGAAACAAGTCTGTCGGGAGAGAAAGAAGAGACAGGACACGGTGCTCAGAGAAAGAGGGGATGAGAATAATAATTATAATAATAATAATAATTATTATTATTATTATAATAATCCATCAGGTGGAAGTACCATGACTAAAAAAGTTCTTCTAGAGTTCTTTACTTAAAAAAAGAGAACCTTTAAGGAGACCACCACAGAACCCTCTCCTCTCTCTCCACATGACGCCTTCCTTCACAACACTTTTATTTTTTATATTCATATTTCTGCAGCTGAAGGTTTTTAAAGGGTTCTTTAAGAATATGTTGAACTGGTTTGTAGCTGCTGGAAGAGGAAGACTCTGTTGGTTCTTCTCCTGTACACAGAGGCTTGAAGACATCTCTCACCTCAGAGCAATTTGTGCAGAAACTGAACTAAACTCTGGAAGTTTGAAGTCATCTGGAAGATGAAGCTGTGGATGAAGTTTAGAAGCTTTAATGCAGAATCTTCTTAAGAACTTTACAAATATTTTGTAGATTTTAGGGCTTTTTTATTTTGTTTCGTATAAAATGGTATGCTTCATAAAAAGGTGATTTATCAAACTTGACACTCTGCTCTGACACTGGAGACTCCTTCCATCAATATTAAATAAATATCTCCTTACACAAAACTTCACCATATCAGTTCTTCTCTGGACTGCAGATAATCTTCCCAGTGTAATAAACAGGACTATAAATAAAACACATGTATGGCACGAGAGCTGCTGATGAGCAAAAAAACTGCCAGAACTGAAGGCTTTGTGCATCTTGTCCTTTCAACTCTGTTTTGTTGTGATGTGAAGAGAAGAAGATTGAACTATATGTTGTTGTTGTTGTTGTTGTTGTTGTTGTTGATGATGATGATAATGATGATGATGATGATGATGATGATGATGATGATGATGATGATGATGGTGTTATTTACAGAAACAGTGTCACTGCTTTAGAAATCTTCCTGCTTATCTCTAAATAACATCTACATTGTAAATGAAGAGAGAGTTCATTAAAACCAGTTCATTAAAACCAGTTCATTTAAACCAGTTCATTTAAACCAGTTCATTAAAACCACCCCCTTCTGTCCTGGCTCATGACATCATTTATTTATTTATTGATGTGATGTAATAAAGCAGGATTCTGAAATAAACTTTATTTATATGCATGAGGCGTTTATATTAATGCATGCAGGCTCTGTCCATGGTGCTGAAATCTGAAATTCATTCTCACTGCATTATGGTGCTGAGCAACACGTAAATAAGGCCTTTAATAAACAAACAAACAAACAAATAAATAAACCTAAACTGTGACAGTATGTTTATGCTGTAGTGTGTTTGTTGATTAGTGTTTGAACAATGCGGCCATGTTTTATCGGGTTCCGTCTTGAGTATTTTTCACCAGCTGTGCTCTGAGAGATAAAATGAGTTTAAAGACTTAAACGATTTTAAACTCAACACACTGTTTCTCTCGAGCTTGTGAAATCTAAACAAATTCATTTTGAATATTTCATTTTCTGTTCTATTGATTAACACAAAAAACCAGCGCTGAAAGTAGACAAGGACGAGACTGGGAAAACAGAAGGACTAACAGAGACTAGGCCGAGGTGAGAGCTTTTATTACACAAAGTTATTTTTACATATTGATTTAAAATCAGTTTTAAAAAGACTGGAAATATTTACAATAATAATAAGAAAAAGATGTAAGAGCTCAGGCAGGATGATCCTCAGATTCTCTCATCTTTGTGCATGTATATGAGAAGCATCATTGTCTTCATTATCAACATCATCATCATCATAATCATCACCATCGTCATCATCGTCGTCATCGTCGTCATCGTCCTTATCATCATCATCATCATCTTCATCATCGTCGTCATCGTCCTTATCATCATCATCATCATCATCATCGTCCTTATCATCATCATCATCATCATCATCATCGTTGTCATCGTCGTCATCGCCGTCATCATTGTAATCATCGTCGCCGTCGTCATCGTCGTCATCATCATCATCTTCATCATCAGTGGTGGTGGTAGTGGTGGTGATGGTGATAGTGGTAGTGGTGGTGATGGTGATGGTGGTGGTAGTGATAGTGGTAGTGGTGGTGATGATGGTAGTGGTGGTGGTGGTATCACATCACCATCAGCACTATTACATTTCTACATTTACATTTCTGCCATTTGGCAGATGTCCTTATCCAGAGCTATTTACATTTCATCCCATTTTTATACAACTAAGCAAGTGAGGGTTAAGGGCTTTGCTCAAGCTTGGTGGACCTGGGATTTAAACTCGCAACCTTCCAATCAGTAATCCCATGTCTTAGCCACTAAGCTACCACATTCCCATCATCATCATGATGTAATCATGTTAATAAATAGACAGTGAAGATAAATGGTGGAAGCTTCAGATCTGTTTGAGCTTTAGAAGATGAAGGAGACAGATCTGCTACCTGCTCCACTGAGATCTCCACAACACAGCGATGGTGTAGTACAGTCAGCACTCAGCAGCAGTCTGGAAGGAGCGTGCTAGGTGTTAGTTCATCACTGTAGGTGTTAAATGTACACTGTGGGGTTTTAATTACGCTCTGAATGAACACCTACGGTGAGAATTAACTCTCGTCCTGTAGGTGTTCATTCAGATCCATCGTGCTGTGAGCCTCGGCACGTCTTCGGTTCGGGAAATGCTGGAGAGTGTGTGAGAGTGTGTGAGAGTGTTAATGTGTGTCCGTGTGTGAATGAAGACACCAGGCAGAGAGACAGAAGTGAAACATTAACACTAACACTAACACACCGGCTCCAGAAGAGTGGACTGAGAGAGGAGTTTCTACAGAGCATCATTCATCTGACCCATTAAGAGGAAAATACAATAAAGGTGTGTAACACACACACACACACACACACACACACACACACACACACACACACACACCAGGGGACCAAGGATTGTCTCTAAAGCAGCGTGATGTTCAGGTCTGAGTCTCTGTGCAGCTCTCTGTGTTCTCTCACTGTGTTCTCTCACTGTATACTCATTGTGTTCTCTCTCTGTTCTCACTGTGTTCTCTCATTGTATTCTCAATGTGTTCTCATTGTGTTCTCTCACTGTGTTCTCACTGTGTTCTATCTGTGTCCTCTCATTGTATTCTCACTCTGTTCTCTCTGTGTACTCACTGTGTTCTCTTTCTGTTCTCTCTGTGTTCTCTCATTGTATTCTCACTCTGTTCTCTCTGTGTTCTCTCATTGTATTCTCATTGTGTTCTCTATCCTCACTGTGTTCTATCTGTTCTCAGTGTGTTCTTTCTCTATTCTCACTGTTCTCTCACTGTGTTCTCTCATTGTATTCTCACTGTGTTCTCTCACTGTGTTCTCATTGTGTTCTCTCTCTGTTCTCACCATGTTCCCTCTGTGTTCTCTCATTGTATTCTCATTGTGTTCTCTCTCTATTCTCACCGTGTTCTCTCTGTGTTCTCTCATTGTATTCTCATTGTGCTCTCTCTCTGTTCTCACTGTGTTCTCTCTTACCATGTTTTCTCTGTGTTCTCACTGTGTTCTTTCACTGTTCTCACTGTGTTCTCTCTTACTGTGTTCTCTCTGTGTTCTCACTGTGTTCTCTATTACTATGTTCTCTCTGTGTTTTCTCACTGTGTTCTCACTGTGTTCTCTTTTACTGTGTTCTCTCTGTGTTCTCACTGTGTTCTCTCTGTATTCTCACTGTGTTCTCTCTTATTGTGTTCTTACTGTGTTCTCTCAGTGTTCTCAGTGTGTTCTCTCACTGTGTTCTCTCTGTGTTCTCTCACTGTGTTCTCTCTGTGTTCTCTCACTGTGTTCTCTCTGTGTTCTCTCACTGTATTCTCACTGTGTTCACTCACTGTTTTCTTATTGTGTTCTCACTGTTCTCACTGTGTTGTCTCTCTGTTCTCACACTGTTTTCTCTCACTGTTTTCTCACTGCTTTCTCATTGTGTTCTTTGTCTGTGCTCACTGTACTCTCTCACTGTTCTCACTTTCTTCTCATTGTTCACACTGTGTTCTTTCTCTGTTTTCACTGTGTTCTCTCACTGTATACTCACTGTATTCTCACTGTGTTCTCTCTCTGTTCTCATTGTGCTCTCTCTGTGTTATCTGTGTGTTCTCACTATGTTCTCACTGTGTTCTCTCTGAGTTTTCGCTGTGTTTTCACTGTGTTCTCGCTGTGTTCTCTCTGTGCAGCTCTCTGTGTTCTCTCTGTGTTCACATGGTGTTCCCTCTCTGTGTTCTCAGTGTGTTCTCTCTTACTGTTTTTTCTCTGTGTTCTCACTGTGTTCTCTCTTACTGTGTTCTCACTGTATTCTCACTGTGTTCTCTTTTACTGTGTTCTCTTTTACTGTGTTCTCACTGTGTTCTCTCTTACTGTGTTCTCACTGTGTTCTCAATGTGTTTTCTCTGCGTTTTCTCTGTGTTCTCTCTGTGTTCTCTATTACTGTGTTTTCTCTGTGTTCTCACTGTGTTCTCTTTGTGTTCTCTTTTACTATGTCCTCACTGTGTTCTGTCTGTGTTCTCACTGTGTTCTCTATTACTGTGTTCTCTCTGTATTCTCAGTGTGTTCTCACTGTGTTCTCACAATTTTATCTCTGTGTTCATACTGTGTTCTCACTGTGTTCCCTCTGTGTTCTCTCTGTGTTTTCTCTTACTGTGTTCTCTCTCTCTCTGTTCTCATTGTATTCTCATTTTCTGTTTTCTCTCCGTTTTCTCTTACTGTGTTCTCACTCTCTCTGTTCTCATTGTATTCTCATTTTCTGTTTTCTCTCTGTTTTCTCTCACTGTGTTCTCTCTTACTGTGTTCTCACTGTGTTCTCAATGTGTTTTCTCTGCGTTTTCTCTGTGTTCTCTCTGTGTTCTCTATTACTGTGTTTTCTCTGTGTTCTCACTGTGTTCTCTTTGTGTTCTCTTTTACTATGTCCTCACTGTGTTCTGTCTGTGTTCTCACTGTGTTCTCTATTATTGTGTTCTCTCTGTATTCTCAGTGTGTTCTCACTGTGTTCTCACAATTTTATCTCTGTGTTCATACTGTGTTCATACTGTGTTCTCACTGTGTTCTCTCTGGGGTTTTGTTTTCTCATTTTCTGTTTTTTTTCTCTTTGTTTTCTCTTTTCTGTTTTCTCTCTGTTTTTCACTGTGTTCTCTCTGTGTTTTCACTGTGTTCTGTCTTACCAGTGTTCTGTTTTGTTTTCCCCGCCCCTGTCTTCTCACTGTGTTTTCTCTGTGTTTTCTCTGTGTTCTCTCACTGTTCTTATTGTGTTCTCACTGTGTTCTCTCTGTGCTCTCTCTGCTTTTTCTCTTACTGTGTTCTCTCTCTCTCTGTTCTCGTTGTGTTCTCATTTCCTGTTTTCTCTCTGTTTTCTCTTACTCTGTTCTCTCTGTGTTCTCATTGTGTTCTCACTGTATTCTCACTGTGTTCTGTCTTACAGTGTTCTCTCTGATTTCGCTCTGTGTTCTCACGGTGTTCTCACTGTGTTTTCTCTGTGTTCTCTCACTGTTCTTACTGTGTTCTCACTGTTCTTACTGTGTTCTCACTCTGTTTTCTCTGTGTTCTTTCTGTGTTCTCTCACTGTTCTTACTGTGTTCTCACTGTGTTCTCACTGTGTTTTCTCTGTGTTCTCTCACTGTTCTTACTGTGTTCTCACTGTTCTTACTGTGTTTTCACTCTGTTTTCTCTGTTCTTTCTGTGTTCTCTCACTGTTCTTACTGTGTTCTCACTGTGTTCTCACTGTGTTTTCTCTGTGTTTTCTCACTGTTCTTACTGTGTTCTTACTGTGTTCTCACTGTTCTTACTGTGTTCTCACTCTGTTTTCTCTGTGTTCTTTCTGTTCTCTCACTGTTCTCACTGTGTTCTCACTGTGTTTTCTCTGTGTTCTCTCACTGTTCTCACTGTGTTCTCACTCTGTTTTCTCTGTGTTCTTTCTGTTCTCTCACTGTTCTCACGGTGTTCTCACTGTTCTTACTGTGTTCTCACTGTGTTCTCACTGTGTTTTCTCTGTGTTCTCTCACTGTTCATACTGTGTTCTCACTCTGTTTTCTCTGTTCTTTCTGTGTTCTCTCACTGTCTTACTGTGTTCTCACTGTGTTTTCTCTGTGTTTTCTCACTGTTCTTACTGTGTTCTTACTGTGTTCTCACTGTTCTTACTGTGTTCTCACTCTGTTTTCTCTGTGTTCTTTCTGTTCTCTCACTGTTCTCACGGTGTTCTCACTGTGTTTTCTCTGTGTTTTCTCACTGTTCTTACTGTGTTCTTACTGTGTTCTCACTGTTCTTACTGTGTTCTCACTCTGTTTTCTCTGTGTTCTTTCTGTTCTCTCACTGTTCTCACTTCGTTCTCACTGTGTTTTCTCTGTGTTTTCTCACTGTGTTTTCTCTGTGTTCTCTCACTGTTCTTACTGTGTTCTCACTGTTCTTACTGTGTTCTCACTCTGTTTTCTCTGTGTTTTCTCTTTGTTCTCTCTGTGTTCCCTTAGACTCTGTTATTCAGTCTCATTTAAATGAAACTTTCAGGAAAAATGTAGAAAAGATGAACTTTAGACCTGAATGAGTCAAATTCTCTCCACATGCATACTTTACATGATCCTTTAGGAAGACACACACACACACACACACACACACACACACACACACACAAGTGCTGCTCTGATTATGTATAATATATAAATATATACATCCACACTTACAGGGTCAGGTCTTCTTATAAGCTATAATTATATACAGTATATACTGTACACAAGTGTGTGTGTGTGTGTGTTTGTGAGTGTGTGTGTGTGTGTGTGTGTGTGTGTGTGTGTAGCTATAAAGAGTCGTTCCCTGGAGAGTACACCATTCTCAGTCCTGGTTTTTGCTCCATGGATCTTTTTGTCCTATAATTTTATTAAAGCCTTGGAGTGAAGGCTTTCTGCAGTGGTAATGAGATCATGCCGGTCTTTAGAACTGTTTCAGTGAATCTAAATAAAAGCCAATCACATCGTCTGCTTCAGAAACTAGGAAAAACAGGGCAGTTATTTATTATTTTCTTATCTAATGAGTTGGTAAAGAAAAAATAAAAACACTAATTACTTTCTTAAGAGGTTTTAATCTATATAGATGATTTGTAGTTGTGGTTTACAGACTCGTAGCTCTCAGGGAGCTAAAGCGAATGTTTATCATCATCATCACCATCATCATCATCATCATCATCATCAGGTATATAATGTTGACATTCTGATTAAAAATCTAAAAAGAAAAGTGTTCATCACTTCATCATCCAGAGATCACAAGCTCCCATCTTCAGCTGAGAGGAATGGAGAAAAATTGTCGGGGCTTTGTGGGTGGGAGGGGCTTACACTCTCTCTCCTGTCAGTCACAGAGAAACTAGCCAATCATCGTGAGTATTTGGAAGAAGGCAGATATCTCTTTCCTCTGAGAACGCTTAGCTTGATTGTGTCTCAGAAGAAGCGCACGTCCACCTTCACCTTCTCTGTGGGATGATAGAGTCAGGAACTGACATGAGATCAAATAAAATATTAAAGTAAATAAATTTAAAAAGATTTATACACCTTGAGTGTAAATGATGTGTGTGTGTACACTGTGTTGTGTTTTCATGTCCTTGTGTTTCTTATGTTTTTATGCACAGTAAATTTAACAGGTATATTTTTGCTCTCTACAGCTACTGGGGTGTAACATGTTTGACCTTTGACCTTTGGCAGTAGTGAAATAAGACCACGTCCGATCCGAGGGCCGGCGTCAGGAACATCAGGGAACACGACTTCATTCTGAAGCGATGGAATGTGGAGTAAAGTGTGCATGAAATGGAGAACACATCAGCTCATTTTTTATTTATTTATACTTCATCTGTAGGGTTCACCCTCTGTCTCACTCTCTGAACACAGACAGACAGACAGACAGACAGAAGTGTCGCAGCACTCAAATAAAATGTTAGTGGTCAAATGTGTGTGTGTGTGTGTGTGTGTGTGTGTGTTTAGTCCCTCATTTAAGAGCTCTCATTCTGAGCAGTGTTTCCTGACACCGTCCTGCGTCCGCAT
This sequence comes from Hemibagrus guttatus, assembly GCA_033459395.1. Taxonomy (NCBI): domain Eukaryota; kingdom Metazoa; phylum Chordata; class Actinopteri; order Siluriformes; family Bagridae; genus Hemibagrus; species Hemibagrus guttatus. The sequence continues at coordinate 591,515 of JAUCMX010000014.1, read as the reverse complement.
CTCAGTGTCCTGCTGTGACACACCTGAGTCAGCTTATTACACACAGCAGAATAAAGAAGTCCGAAATCACCGAACAGCTGAACAGTGCACTGCTTCTAACGATCATAGATTCAACAAAGATACGCGGCAGAAAGCAACAGATGTCAAGCCGAGAAGGTCTGAGATTTCAGTCTACAGTTTTTATGGGGTGGAGCTTGTGTGAGGTTTTGTTAGTGCTGGAATGTGGCTCCATCAGTGCTTCTTAAAAAAATTCCCCATATGCACCATAACACCAAAGTTCAATTCAATTCATTTTTATTTGTATAGCGCTTTTAACAAAGAGCATTGTTTTAAAGCAGCTTTACAGAACATAAGAAACAATAAACATACAAACAAACAGTCCTAGATGTTAGACAAAATTTTCCCTAGTGAGCGAGCCTGAGGTGACTCAGGCGACTTGGCAAGGAAAAACTCCCTTAGATGGTATTAGGAAGAAACCAACCACACACACACACACACACACACACACACACACACACACACAACACACACACAGTCTCTCTGGTTAAAGTGGACAGGTGGTGCTGAGAAATCCTCCACAGCTGAACAAGTCTCTCATTATGAAAGTTCCCTCTTACTTTTTATATTCACTAAGCTACGATCAAGTGTTCTACGCTTTACGCTGTATATGTAGAATATAAGCATGTGAATGATTATTCTCTGAGAGAGAGAGAGAGAGAGAGAGAGAGAGAGAGAGAGAGGAAAAAATCTATT
>JAUCMX010000014.1:580762-585762 GCA_033459395.1 Hemibagrus guttatus | reverse complement strand
GTATCCTATATTTCTGAATCCTAGTTCCTTAGTGTTTATAGTATTTAAAATATTTCTTTTCCCCAAGTTGCTTACAAATTGTAAAGCTCCTTAAAATGTCCTTAAAACGAAGAAATGCAGATCATTTAAATTTTTCCTAAAAATTTTTGTTCCATAGTTTTATGTATTATTTCTAGGATCCTTAGTTCCTGGTATAATCAAATACATATTTCCTTAAAATTTTCAGTGAGTTCCTTTCTACATTATTTCCTGTTCCTTTATATTTCTTCAATCATGTTTCTCCTGTAAACACTAGATCTTCAGTATATTTCTGAAGAACCCTAGATCTTCAGTATTTCTTCTTCTCTAGCTCTTTGGTAGTTCTAGAAGTTTCTATTTCTCCCAGTTTCTGTATCCCACAGTCCTGAATATTTCCACTAAATTTCTCCTCCAGTTCCTTATTATTTCCCCCAAACCCACACATTCTAACTACATTTCCTGATATTCATCAACTTCCCTAGTTCCTAACCTTCCCCAGGTGTGTTATATTTCTCCTGAATCCCTGAGCTTCTGTTTTATTCCCACAATCCTATTAATCCGTAGTTTTGTCCGTAATCATGTGCTCCATCTGGAGATTTGGATCAGATTTACAGTGATGATGCTTCACTTCTGTTTTCATGTCTTTCCTCTCCGCAGTGAAGACTGGTTCTTCAGGAATGATGTGGGTCCGACTGGGAGTGCTGTGGATCTGGGCCTGGTTTCTGGCCGTCAACGTTTTGGGCAAAAGGTACGTTCTTATGGTGTGAAACTGCAGATGATCATCATACACCACCTCCAACATGGGAAATCATCTCTAATCTGTTTAAGCTGTGGGTTTAAGGTCACTTTGTGGAGGTTCCTGCTTTGAGGTGGGTTTAACGATAGATCGTTAACGTAACGGTCCAGTTTAACTTTTAAAAATGTAGAAGGTGTAAGAAGGAGAGGAAGTTGGAAGTTGGGAGCCATGCAGCTGGAGTGATGGTGCAGTCTGATCGATATTAATCTCCGTGTTGGGGGTTGATGGGGTAAACAGTGTGCGTGATTGAATTTGGGTTTTGAAGCCAGTGGAAAATGATTGCGTAATAATGCAGGAGCTGAAATAATAAGGGTGTGACTGCAAGAGTCCAGGACTCTTGAAAAAGAAACACCTCGGAAGCTCCAATATCTCAAGAGGACACGTCCATCTTGAGCAAAAACATTTCAGTACTGCTGCATCACCTGCTCACGGATAGGAGAATTCTAGCACCGGGATCTGAGCTAATGCTAATGCTAATGTTGGCTATCCTTCTGAAATGATGCTTTTCGTCCGCACTAAATCATGAAGGCTCCATTAATGATATTGTTTCTTTGGCATCTTCACTAATCGTCTCTCGTGACTCTTACTGCTGCTGTGTTGTTCTTCTGTGCAGAAAGTATAAATAAAAAAGAGACCTAAGGAAGAACAGGTAAAATATCTAAACTTGTAACAGGCTGATTTTTGCATCAATTTATTCTTTTACTGAACTGTTCACCAAAAAAGCTGCTGTGCTCCTCATGAACTCTTCAGAACCAGAAGCTCTTCATTACCTCCTGAAGCTAGCTTCTCTGCTCTGCTCTTCATGAACTGTTTGTTTAAACTCTTTTGCTGCTGGTCACTCAACCAACTGTTCACTGATCAGACTTTAATCAGACTTTGTTGGTTTATTTCCAGCTGAAGTTCAGCAGGACATGGACATGCTCCTGCTCTAAATTCAGCCAAAATGATGTAGTATTATTTTCTACAGCCATCTAAAACACATCATTCAGTAGAATTGTTGTATATTATATTTATTGGCTGAATGTTTCACCGCGAGTTTAAACCTCAACGTTACCACATACCACAGCGAGAGTCTGAGAGCATACCAGACCTCCTCTCTGAGCTGTCCATCACAGAGATGCTAACCAGTCCGCTGTGTCTGCTAGCTGGAGAGTAGCTGAGTGACGTTATTGACTCTGGATTCAGATTTAAACCCATTTCAGATGCTTGTCCTCCTGGACCACTTGTTTACTGCATGTTTCTCTTTACTGCAGTGTGTAAGCTCTAGCCTGAGTGTGACACTTCTGATGATCGCTCTACAGTGTGTGTGTGTGTGTGTGTGTGTGTGCGTGTGGTGTGTGTGAGTACAGCGGCTACTCAGTTGTAGGTGTGGATTGTGACACCTTGACAGATTATCTGTTTTGACCCAGAAGAGAGGATAAATGGACTGACAGCTTTTTGGAAATGTCAGTGTCCAGGTCGATAAATGAAGTAAATACGACGTGGTCACAGTGGTCGCTGTTCGTCCGTTTGCTCGCTGGTGTGTTTCTCACAGATTAGAATCTCAGATGTTCCTCATCACTGGATTGAGACGGAAGTTTACATCATTCCATCGTCAGCCATCACATCCCTGTACAGCTACAATGATGACATCTTTCTGACATCTTCTAGCTATTTCCCTCTGCTACTGACCTTTATGTGTGTGTTGTGTGTGTGTGTGTGTGTGTGTGTGTGTGTGTGTGTGTGTGTGTTTTCATTTTACTATTAAGAATAGGAAATGTGAATATTCAGGATTTGAGTGCATGGCTTTTCATTTAAACAGAAATCATTTAAATATATCACTCATACACTATACGGGCAAAAGTATGTGCCCCCTGACCGTCACACTGAGTGTGTGTGTAGAACGTCTCATTCCTTCTGCTGTTCTAATCAGCTCCAGTCTTCTGGAAGGTTCTCCACTAGATGCTGGAGTGTGTCTGTGGGGATTAGTGATCATTCAGCTACAAGAGCATTAGTGAGATCAGACTCTGGTGTTGTGAGACTGAGGAGGTCTGGGGGTCAGTGGGTGGTCAGTAGGGTCGAGTAAGAGTCAGGGCTCTGTGCAGGACTCTCCAGTTCTTCACTCCAACCTTCACCTCCACATCATGTCTTCATGGAGCTGCTCTGTGCACAGGGACATTGTCATGCTGGAGCAGGGACTGGACTCTGACTCCTCTGACTCTGACTCCACACACACACAGACCTTCTGTACCACTGTGTGACTCAGAGTGTGTTACTGTAGTTTAAAAATAAAAATCAATCCTAATTTGTTGCAGGAAAAGATTTTCTGTATTGTGGTAGTGTTCAGCATGTCACGTGTGCATCCTCTCGGATTAGCTGATAGCGTTTGTGCTGCCAAATTTTAAGTAAATATAGTAAAACACTTGGACTTGGCTTCCGATCATTTAGGATTGAAATCTGTTCTAATCAGGCTTCTCTCCCGGTCGAGTCACAGTGAAGCTGCACCTGAATCACGGCTGAGACGTTTGTGTCTCTCAGCCATGAGATTAAATTAGCATTGTGGGTCATGAAGACGCAGAGACACACCCCCTCCACACACACCCTCCTCCTCCTCCTCCCCCCGCCGTGATCACACAGGTCCTCCAGCGAGACTTGGATCACATCTCTGCCGATGCGTACATCCTGTTAAAAAAAAAATCTGAAATACTTTCACACGTTTTAATTTCCTTTCACTGTTAGTAACTGTAAATTAAACAGCATCTGTAAACAGGAAGTAGTTTTGGAATAGGTTGATGTGAGGAGAATGAGGGTTTATCAGACAGATCAGATCTGATATTAGATCAGCCGGACTCCTCACTCCGAGTCGCCGCTGTAAAACCCTTTTATTGGTCACAGATTCACAGACATTTACATTCCTGAAGTGCTCCTGTAATGGCCTAACAAGGTTATGACATCATTATAACAAGGTTATGACATCATTATAACAAGGTTATGGCACTACACGTGCGTGGGTTTAAGCTCCTGTCTGCAGCCATGAAGGACAAAAAGCTCATTTATTCCTCAAGAAAGAGAAAATCTCAGACACATGGTGAGGACAGATGATTAAACACAAGAAACGTAAATACAGTCTCAAACTCTACATGAATCTGTTTTGGGGGCGGGGCTACAGACCCTCAGTTAGTGATTTTACATAAAAAAAAGACTTTACAGTTTGGAATCAGTCAGCTCTGACATGCACATGTTAGCGATGAGCAGACGATGTTTAACATGGAAACATTTAAACGAAAAAGTTTGATTACTGAAATAATCACAGAGAAGAATCATGATTCATACAGGAATCCTGCTCATGTGGATAATGTGAGCTAACTTACTAGCAGATAGCTAACAGACTGGCTAACTTAGTTACTGATGTTGATAGAGAGTCTGATTCTGATCCTGAATCTGGTTCTTATCTTGACACTGAATCTGATTTTGATGCTGATACTCAAACTGACTTTGATTCTGAAATTGAATCTGAGTCTGATTCCAACACACTGATTCTGATTTTTAAAATGAATCTTATTCTAACACTGAATCTAAATCTGATTCTGAAACTGTTCTTATCTTGATGTTGATCCTGACCTTGACAATCAAATTGTTTCTGATCCTGAGACTGACCCTGACTTTGATCTTGAATCTGACTCTAACACTGAATTTGACTCTGATCCTGACACTGAATCTGATTCTGACTCTGACTCTGATCCTGACACTGAATCTAAATCTGACTCTGACTCTGACACAGAATCTGACTCTTACTCTGACAATGAATCTGACACTGACTCTGACACTGAATCTGACACTGACTCTGACTCTGACACTGACTCTGACTCTGACACTGACTCTGACACTGACTCTGACTCTGACACTGAATCTGACACTGAATCTGACTCTGAATCTGACACTGACTCTGACACTGACACTGACTCTGACTCTGACACTGACTCTGACTCTGACACTGAATCTGACACTGACACTGACTCTGACACTGAATCTGACACTGAATCTGACTCTGATCAGACATCAGCATTTTCTTTGCAGAAGTGTTGCTCTAATAACACAAACGATTACGATCTCATTATAACGAGGTTGTGTTTGTGACAGCAGGCCGTTCTGCACTGATGGAGACTTTGTGTGTGTGTGTGTGTGTGTGTGTGTGTGTGTGTGTGTG
>JAUCMX010000014.1:570762-573262 GCA_033459395.1 Hemibagrus guttatus | reverse complement strand
GATGGACACTAATTTGTGAATTGTCCAGCTGACAAACATACAGCTGTTTCCTCTTGTATCAGTCGCTGATTAAAAAAAGTAAAACAGCTTTGTCCGTGATGTCCAGCATGCAGGATGTTCACACGTTTCAACCTCCGGAGGAAGAAAAGTCCAGATTCTGAACAACCGCAAAAGAACAGATAAATAATACAAATCAGAGTTTTCTTTATTTTAAAGGGCATTTTCCCTCGAAAAGAACAGAAAGTTGAAACCATTGCAAAAACAATTACACACACACACACACACACACACACACACACACACACACACACACATTGAACGAATGATAATCTGCTAATAAAAGCTGTCTTTATGGCTCCCAGTGTTCTGACTGCCCACTGAGCAGGTCTGCACCTCTTTGTCCTCAGCAGTGCATCACAACACCACGACTGTTTTTGTATGAAATACAGGAAGCTGAAGCTACATGGGCTTCAGATCAGTTCTGAGGAAATAAACCATGCAGGTCTTGTGTGCAGGTTTCTCCGTTTGAATGTGACTTTGTGAGTTTTCATGTTTGAGGTTCAGAGGGAGAACTCGTCGCTGTAAATATTTTATATTTTCAAGATTTTTTTTTTTTTTTTACAGCCGTCACTTAATTAAGGCGTGTTATTTTTTTACAGTCACTATAACTGACTCATTAGGTGTCAATTAATCTTAAACAGCCTGATCATTTTAAACAGCACTTTCCACAATCAGCTGCTTTCTAATCCGATTTTTATTCACTTTATTATAAGCTGTTGCTATGGAAACAATAAGGTATCAAAGTGGGTGCATTAATATAAACCTGCGCTACAGTCAGAGAGAATTAATCAACACCTGATCCACCAATCAGAGTCCAGAACTCAGCAGCTGTGCGTGTGCATGTGTGTGTGTGTGTGTGTGTGTGTGTGTGTGTGTGTGTGTGTGTGTGTGTGTGTGTGTGTGTGTTTTAGGAATACACCATAGATGTGTTCTTCAGACAGAGTTGGAAAGACGAGCGTTTGAAGTTTAAAGGTCCGATGGCGGTACTGCGCCTCAACAACCTGATGGCCAGTAAGATCTGGACTCCTGACACCTTCTTCCACAACGGCAAGAAATCTGTAGCACACAACATGACCATGCCTAACAAACTGCTGCGCATCACAGAGGAGGGAACGCTGCTGTACACCATGAGGTAACAACCACCACTAACACCTGAGCTATCAATCCCACAGAGTATCAATCCCACAGAGTATCAATCCCACAGAGTATCACTCACACAGAGTATCACTCACACAGAGTATCAATCCCACAGAGTATCACTCACACAGAGTATCAATCCCACATAGTATAACTCACACAGAGTATAACTCACACAGAGTATCAATCCCGCAGAGTATCACTCACACAGAGTATCACTCACACAGCGTATCAATCCCGCAGAGTATAACTCACACAGAGTATCAATCCCACAGAGTATCACTCACACAGTGTATCAATCCCGCAGAGTATAACTCACACAGAGTATCAATCCCACAGAGTATCACTCACACAGAGTATCAATCCCACATAGTATCACTCACACAGAGTATAACTCACACAGAGTATCAATCCCACAGAGTATAACTCACACAGAGTATCAATCCCACAGAATATCACTCACACAGAGTATCAATCACCCCAGAGTATAATCACCCCAGAGTATCAATCACCCCAGAGTATCAATCACCCCAGAGTATCAATCCCACAGAGTATCACTCACACAGAGTATCAATCCCACAGAGTATCACTCACACAGAGTATCAATCCCACATAGTATCACTCACACAGAGTATCAATCCCACAGAGTATCACTCACACAGAGTATCAATCCCACATAGTATCACTCACACAGAGTATCAATCCCACAGAATATCACTCACACAGAGTATCAATCCCACAGAGTATCACTCACACAGAGTATCAATCCCACAGAGTATCAATCCCACATAGTATAAGTCACACAGAGTATCACTCACACAGAGTATCACTCACACAGAGTATCAATCCCACAGAGTATCACTCACACAGAGTATCACTCACACAGAGTATCAATCCCACAGAGTATCACTCACACAGAGTATCAATCCCACATAGTATAACTCACACAGAGTATAACTCACACAGAGTATCAATCCCGCAGAGTATCACTCACACAGAGTATCAATCCCACAGAGTATCACTCACACAGTGTATCAATCCCGCAGAGTATAACTCACACAGAGTATCAATCCCACAGAGTATCACTCACACAGAGTATCAATCCCACATAGTATCACTCACACAGAGTATAACTCACACAGAGTATCAATCCCGCAGAGTATAACTCACACAGAGTATCAATCCCACAGAGTATCACTCACACAGAGTATCAATCCCACAGAGTATAACTCACACAGAGTATCAATCCCACAGAGTATCACTCACACAGAGTATCAATCCCTCAGAGTATCACTCACACAGA
>JAUCMX010000014.1:545762-565762 GCA_033459395.1 Hemibagrus guttatus | reverse complement strand
CTCGTGAAGAACAGCGCCCACCGGGCTTGGTGTGGGTTCAGCCACTTAGCATTGCGCAGGTACTCTAGGTTGCGATGGTCCATCAGAACCAGGAATGGGTGGCATGCACCCTCTGGCCAGTGTCTCCATTCCTCCAGTGACGCTTTGATGGAAAGGAGTTCCCTATTACCCACGTCATAGTTAGACTCTGCAGGGATTAGTTTATGTGAAAAGAAGGCACATGGGTAGACCTTCCCTGGAGTTCTGTGACGCTGACACAAGATGGCCCCGATCCCACAGCTGGAGGCATCCACCTCTATGATAAAGGGGCGACTGGGGTCCGGGTGCTTCAAGATGGGCGCTGAGGTGAAGCTTTTATTTAGCTGTACAAAAGCGGCACGTGCTTGGTCAGAGCATTGCAACCGTCTAGGTTTTCCATGCAGGTCAGAGGACTGGCCACACTGCTGTAATTGTGGATGAATTGGCGGTAGAGGTTTGCGAACCCCAGGAACCATTGCAACTCCTTGATAGTAGTCGGTTCAGGCCAGTCCATAACCACCTTAACTTTGCTGGAGTCCATCTCTACCCCTTGCTGAGAGATGACATACCCCAGGTAAGTATTTGAGTCTTTGTGGAACTCGCATTTTTCCTCCTTAGCATAGAGTTGGTGTTGCCGTAGATGGGAGAGTACCTTTCTGACATGGGTCACGTGAGTGTCATAGGATGATGAATAGATCAGGATATTGTCAATGTGCACTATAACACACAGGTCAATCAGATCCTTGAAAATTTTGTTGACAAAGGACTGGAATACTGAAGGAGCATTAGTAAGTCCATACAGCGTGACTAAGTATTTGTAGTGCCCCCTCGTGGTATGGAAGGCTGTCTTCCACTCATCTCCCTCTCGGATGCGCAGTGCAGATCAAGACTTGTGAATATCTTGGCTTCTCATAGTTGCTCCAGGGCTGCTGGCACCAGTGGTAATGGGTAGGGGTATTGTCATGTGATAGCCCCCTATAGTCAATGCATGGTTGAAGGCCGCCGTCCTTAGGGGTAGCCCAGGATGATGGGGTTTGTGGGTGAGGAATCTGAATCTCCTCTAATTGGAGCAGCCCTACCTGGAGAGTCAGCTGGTGGGTCTGCTGGGTGATTAGGCCCTGTCTGATGGGTCAATCATCGACAGCCGTCACTTGTAGAGGAGTCTTGCAGGACTGGGTGATGAGGGAGTTCCTCCATGAGCACATATCCCTCAGATTCCTCCACAAGCACATATCCCTCACCTTTGACTTGGTAGGTCTTTCTGGGCAGGTAGAGATCCGGTGGTTTGAGCCCCTGCAATAGAAGCATAGACGCTGCTGTTCTCATCATCGCCGCTCCTCCTGAGGCCCCCCGGCATGGCCTAGCTGCATGGGTTCTGGTGCCTCTTCCCTAGGGCTCCCACTGTTGGTCGAGTGCTAGTGGCGATGCTACACTGAGCCCATTAAATGTCTCGTTAAATCATGGTTCATGTGACGGGTCATGTGAATGAGCTTTCACGAGCATGAAGTTCTTTCTTTTGTTGGAGTTGGGAATGAAGATGCAGGTCAACATGTGGAATTCTGGGAATTGTGACAGGAATGAGTAGAGACATGATCCAGATTTAAACACAAAATAAACTCAAATTTAAATTCTATCAATAGAGATATTTCTAGACAAATAAAAAAAGGCTCCTAAATCTGTAAGCCCTGCCCCTTTCCCAATGTAACCTGTTCTTAATTTGCATATTCGCAGAACTTTCAGTCAAAGGATTGAAGTGTTTATGTGATTGATGTGAATAATCACACAGCAGATGAATAAACGCAGTGTGTAACGTGTTATGAATGTAGTGTAATGTGTTATGAATGCAGTGTTCATAGAGAGTTCATAGCGGTTGGTTGGTGTGTTTGTCAGTGACATGGTCTGTGCTGTGGATCTGATTAAAGAGCTCCTTTACTCTTTATTACACTTCATTACTCATTAATACATTTCTCCTCTCTATACACATGTAATAACGAGTTAATAAACTCATTCATAAAGCTAATTATTTTATTAATATTCATTAAACACCGTCACTCCTTCAGTCTCTGAATTATGTGTTCACTCCGCTCACTCGTCCTCTCTCATCTGTCTATCTACCACCTCTCCATCCCCAGGCGAGTATGTTGTCATGACGACGCACTTCCACCTGAAAAGGAAGATTGGCTACTTCGTCATTCAGACGTATCTGCCCTGCATCATGACCGTCATCCTGTCACAGGTTTCCTTCTGGCTCAACAGAGAGTCCGTTCCTGCCAGAACTGTGTTTGGTGAGTGTGTGAACATGACACACACACACACACACACACACACACACACACACACACACACACATATTAACAAACAAATACACTCTCTCTCTCTCTCTCTCTCTCTCTCTCTCTCTCTCTCTCTCTCTCTCACACACACACACACACACACACACACATTTCTTTACAATTCTCTCTCTCTCTGTGTTTTATATCTTGTTTTATTTTTGGAAACTCAGCAAGATTAAATTTAAATTCTAATTTATACTCAAAAATTTTTGAATAAAAAAATCTGAATCTAATTAGAAATTAGAAATCATTTCTATTTGCAGTGATTCATCCAGCAGATTTTTTATCCAAAACAACTTACACATGAGGAAGTAGAATACAGTAACCCTGAGGTGTGTGTGTGAGCGTGTGTGTGTAAGTCCCTCAGTAGAGGGAGGAGGGTGAGGAGGAGGAGCTTCAGACTGGAGAGATTTCTACTCTCTATTGATCAGTGAGATGAAGATAAAGTGATAAAGTCAGGATTTTAAAATCAATGTTAAAGCTGTCGAGCTCTCAGATCTGACACCACGCTCCGAGCAGCAGCACACCGTGATGTGTGTGTGTGTGTGTGTGTGTGTGTGTGTGTGTGTGTGTGGCCTCATTTCTTACTTTTTCCCTCATAAGTCATAAATAAATTGCTGAGTCTTTACTTCAGGCAGCACAACTTTTATAAAAATATTATTTTGCAAAGTTTTATCGTCAAGTCTACGCCTGTGTTTACTCTGGTCGTCATGGTTACGTTGGATCAGCCAATCAGCAGTGAGGAGTTTGTGTAAATGTTATTACCAGCGAACTGTCTTCTTCCTGTATCATCTTCATTCCTTCAGGTTTAAGATTCACACCACAAACCAAAAATACTCCAGACCCTTCTGTCAGGACGCGGGCGAGAACCCGCCGATCCGAGCGCCATCACAAATGTCTGCAAACTCTTTCTCCACACATCTGACAGGTGTGAATTACAGAGTCACGCGCTCAGGCGGGACCCGACCGTTTCACACTTCGGCTTGTTATTTTGATGAAAATGTAATTCTTCTATCAGCGGACGTGCGTCTGGGGATTTCCCACGATGCTCTGCACTGCTTTATCTCTTCAGAAGGTTTTTTTTTTTTTTTTTTTTTTTTAAGAGGTGAGTCACACTCCAGGCACCAGAAGTTGTCGCCATGGTTACAGCTAACAAGCACGTGTCAGGAAGTGAGCAGAACTCGCTAATTAGCGGGAGTTAGCTGGATAAATCAATCTGCTCCATCATTAACCTCTGATTATTCACCTGAAAATCATCAGATAACGTTCTGTTCTGCACAAAATCTACAGACTCAGTGATTTGAGAACACCTGCAGGGTTTAAAAGTCTTTTCTGCCTATTTTCTTTATTCAAAGGAATATAAAGTTTATTTATTTATTTATCTATCTATCTGTTTATTTATTAATTCTAGTTGACCTGCGTTCCTGAAAATTTTCCTCTTTTTTTTCTTTTCCCTTTCGGAATAATTTGCGGAGGATTTTCTTTAAACATATCAGATTTATTTTTCTGTGTCAGCACATGGAATGTTCTCAGTTACTCGGTAAAGCAATGATTTTCTCACAAACAGAAGGTCAGAGCAGAAGAATCGACTGTTTTTTTTTCTCATTGTGAAAAAAAAGAGAGAAACCTTGAAAACATCTGAGCTGAACATCAGCCATGTTTCCTCTTGCTTTCTGTCTCAAGCTCAATTGTTCTCCTGATGTTTTTCTCTTTTCTGGAATTTTCCTTTGCATTGTATTTTTACCTTTACCTTTTTATTTATTTATTAATTCATTAATATTTTTACTGGTATCATCTGAACAAACAGTACTGATCTATCTCTAACTATCATCCTATTAAAAAAAGCATTAGAAGGCTGTTCAGAAAGCATGCAGTCAGCGTTATCCGGTGTATTTTCAGCAGCCGGGCGACGTCTGATCTCTGTAAGTGGGAATCTGGTGAGCCTCCAGCGCTCTGGCAAACCACGCATCGTTTAATTAAACTTTAATGCACAGAGACAGCGAACACAAAGCTTCACTCGTTTAATGGATTTTACTCAGTGACCAGTCAGGATTGTTTATGATTACAGAACGTCCAGCTCACACGTATCTCCTTCATCATTCCCAAAACTGAAAACATTACACTGGAATAAAGCACTGAATTCTGTCCAAATGCTTCAGAACATCACTCCATCTCCAAAATCCACTCTCTCTCTCTCTCTCTCTCTCTCTCTCTCCCATGATTGTGCCTCGTCCTGGAAACCAGACCTGGAGATAATTGGGGTAAAAATTTGTCAGAAAGCTCCAGTTTCCATCCCACTGTTCAGACCAGTGAAGGGAACTGCAGGAACCTGGTGGTGGCGCTAGAGTGCAGCTTCGTCTCATTTAGTCCAAATGATCCTCCAACCTTCTTCAGATTCCTTCACTATAGATAAAGAAAACACTTCGAGAATTTTTCTGCTGCAGAAAATTAACAAAAAATTAACTAAAGCTGGACTCTAAACCTTCTGAGAGAAGAATAAACCTGAAAGCAGTCCAGCAGCCGATTTCCATCTTTCCTTTGTTTTTTTTATCATCTCCATAAATTCAATAAAAACAAAGCTGCAGATGGATGAATGTTTTTCTTTCTGTTTGCAGGAGTGACCACTGTCCTGACCATGACCACTCTGAGCATCAGCGCTAGAAACTCTCTGCCCAAAGTGGCCTACGCCACCGCCATGGACTGGTTCATCGCCGTCTGCTACGCCTTCGTCTTCTCCGCCCTCATTGAGTTCGCCACCGTCAACTACTTCACCAAGAGGGGCTACGCCTGGGACGGCAAGAGCGTCGTACCTGAAAAGGTGTGCAGCTCTTTATTTATTTATTTATTTATTTATTTATTTATTTATTTATTTATTTATTTAATCTTAGATCAAACATGGAGCTGGTTCCACTGGGGACCAAACCGTTGCTTAAAGAGCTTCCAGATCTTCTGGTTCCACCTCAGATGGGTTTGGTCTGAACTGGGTCTATTTTTCATAACAGAACAGATGAATTTCTTTAAAGCTAGCAGGATTTAATAGCCAAAGTTAGCTTTGTCTGAGTTCCTGCTAATTAGTTCCAGGGATCGAGTTACTAGGCTTAAATTCCTGGTCTTAAAGTTCTTAAGCCACTAGACTGAGGGGATTGAGGGGACTGAGGACTGTGTTTGCCTCGTCTTTGCGATGCTAAGCTAAGCTAACCTATTTGTGGCATTGCTAAGCTATCTCGCTCACTGTATTTGTTTTCTTGCTGTTATGCTAAGCTAAATTCACTTCCTGCTTCCTTAACATTACAGCAAAAGAAGAAAAAGGAATCTCTCCTGAAGAAGAATAACACCTACACCGCTGCCACGGCAACTGCTTTCGCCCCCAACATTGCCAGAGATCCAGGATTAGCGACCATCGCCAAAAGCGCGCCTCCTCCGCCGACCGAGCCGAAAGAAGAGCCGAAACCCAAACCAGCTGAGGCGAAGAAAACGTTCAACAGCGTGAGCAAAATTGACCGGATCGCCAGAATAGCGTTTCCTCTGCTCTTCGGTACCTTTAACCTGGTCTACTGGGCGACGTATCTAAACAAAAAACCCAAAATTCAAGATGCGCTAACACCACACTAATCTAAACCTCACCTTTCTCCTCTTTCTTTCTTGTCTCTTTTCTTTAAACGTCTCCTTCAGAGTAGAACAAAATAGTGGTCGAGTCTTTAGTCTCTACTTCGCCTCCGGTGTAATATAAGCTTCCCAGATAAAAAAAAAAAAGAGACAGAAATCTAAAAAATGTACTAAATGCGTTGCCATGACGATGCTGTGTGAATTCTGTACCTCAGCAGTATATAACTCCACAGTCACACATCCGGGAACCTCTTCATTTCCTCATCACACCTTCATGCATGAGCTGCACTTTTTCTGTTTCCATGACGACGGTCGACGCTACCTGCGAGTGTTCTTCCATCATCCGTAGTCGATGTGTTCTATTTGAAATAGAGTTTTCGACATTGCAAGAGCAATAAAATAAAACACGTCTCAGTGGACCCACGTTGGCTTTATTCATGCTATACACACGGATCCAGACGTCACTGACAACAGGCTTTACATTTAATCTCATTTTACTGTAAATATTCTATAATACCTTCTAGATGTCAGTCATCCCTCTGAGTTTTCTGACGCAATCTGAGGCTGGTCATGGCTCCACGTTCGGTTAAATAAATAAATAAACAAACAAACTAATAAATAAAGAAATAAAGAAATACAGACACTTATTTATGGTCATTACATACAAGCTAACCTCTGAGGAAAAGGTAACATGTACAGCAGCCGAACGTTCGTTAAATCTAGAAGGTAAAAGCGTAAGTCCACACTAGCAAGCGACGAAACATCAGACGACAGTTTTCCTGCGATAACGAACTCACAGCTTCAGCTCTTAACACAGAGAAGGGGCGTGTCCTAAATGCTAACGATCGAGACAGCAGTTCTCGTCATCATGTATGTCAACATGTACAGAGGGTGCCAATATTTACACAAAAACGGGGATCAGATTCGCCTGCCGTAGACGTCAACTCACTGAAGGGGAAAGGACATGAAGCGGGACGTGAAAGACACACGTTTGTTTCTGGTTGTGTTGAGTCTAGGACATGTAAGCCAATAGAAGACAAGTGGGCGGGGCTGTGGCTACTCTCGATAAGAAGCATGAACTTTAACGATACTGATATCAGCTGTGATGTGAAGGGTTTTGGACCTATTTTGAGACATCAGAAATTGATGCGTAGCCCCGCCCACTAATCTGTTTAATACAGAAATAATGAAAACATCGCTTTGAAGGAGAAAAAGTTTGAACACTGACTTTTATGTTGAGGAATAGGCCACGCCCACAGCTAATAAACACAGCAGTTTTTATGTTTTTATTATACAAACAAATCTTTTTAAGTGAAAGAATTTGCCTCAAAGCAGTGTTTGAAGTGAAATTGGCCACGCCCACAAAAATTACAGTTGTGAGTTTTTACAACAAACCTCTCAAAGTGAAAATTTGATTTTCTTAACAGTCTTCAAAGAGGAGATAAATAATGAAGTGACATTTTAGAGTTAAAAGCAGAACAGGCCACGCCCACATGCTGTAGGCCACACCCATAGGAAACAAAGCTGGTATCTTGCTAGTGTGAACACGGCTTCAGGCTGCCGAGCAGAGCGTTTTTGCGTGTAATCGATGCGGAGTAAAAGTGATCTGCTTGATGAGATTTTACAGAGAAGCGTTTTTTATATTTAATGTGGAATTCATTCTTCTTTGTTTGCGTGTTTGGTTGAGCTGCATGCCGGAAGCCTTCGTACTGTAGATCATTCTGTGATTCTGTTACTTTGCTGCTCGTCGCTTGTTGAACGAACGTGAATGGACGGAACCTCAAAGCGATGCCTTTTCGTGGCTCCCGGACTGACAAGGCCCTTGCTAGGTGGCGCTCTGATCTCAGTGTGTTGTGTGATTGGTTGAAAACTTTAGAAAACTCCGACAGCACCAGCTACACTGCCTCCTGCCTCGCACGCTGCTCCGAAACCGGCGCACTTCAGTTCCACCTCATTCGCTCCTGAAAGCCAGCCGCATCCTGACGTGAAGCAGTTTCCTAGCTGTTCCCTTATTTATTTATTTATTTATTTATTTATTTATTTATTTATTTAGGGACTTTCTTGTAGCATGATGTCAGATAATAAGCGCTCTGTGGTTCGGTGTTGTGCGATTTTGAGAAATCACGTCGATGTAGCAATATGAGAATAGTAAAGGGCTTTTTCACGATCGAACACTCGTCATTCTGGACATTTGCACGTTTCTCTGATGGACAGAAACGTCACCACACACGGCCGTGTCGCAGCCAACAAACACCATGTTTCTGGTTTCTGTTTGCAACGTTCCAGCACTCGGGATGCGATGCGCTCCTTCCTGTATCCTGAATCTTTTCTCTCTCTGCATGGAATCTGAGCGGGTCACGTGACTGGAGGTGAAATGCACTCTGGGATTTGTAGGATATGCAAGCAGACAGTCCATCACTCCGACGCTGTAGAAATATGAATTCTATACATTATAGAGTATAGAAACATTTCTGTTGTGTATGTTTATCGATAATCATGCCTACATGACAGAGGGGTGTGGCCTGGAAGGGAAAAGAAATATCAATATAAATATATAAATATATACATTATACAGTATATTATTCTATACTCTAACACACTGCATATATAAATACTTCATGACTTGTTCTACAGAGAATAAATATTGTTTGTACCGACTTATTGTTATGCATTTTGCACATTAGAGGCATCATTTACATATTTACATATTCACGTAGTGAGCTTTGTGCTATGCAAGAATAGCTCTGAAACATGCTAATTAGCTTTTTTCCTCTTAATAGAGCAAAAATATTGTACAGGAAATAAAGAACTCTATTACGTTCCTTCAGCTGTGGATATTTTAATTTGCCAGACAAAAAAAAAAAAAAAAATATATATATATATATATATATATATATATATATACACAGTGGTGTGAAAAAGTGTTGGCCCCCTTCCTGATGTCTTATTTTTTTGCATGTTTGTCACACTTTAATGTTTCAGATAATCAAACACATTTAAATATTAGTCAAAGATAACACAAGTAAACACATCATGCAGTTTTTAAATGAAGGTTTTTATTATTAAGGGAAAACAAAATCCAAAACTACATGGCCCTGTGTGAAAAAGTGTTTGCCCCCTAAGCCTAATAACTGGTTGGTCCACCCTTAGCAGCAACAACTGCAATCAAGTGTTTTCCATAACTTGCACTGAGTGTGTTACAGCGCTGTGGAGGAATTTTGGCCCACTCATCTTTGCAGAATTGTTGTAATTCAGCCACATTGGAGGGTTTTCGAGCATGAACCACCTTTTTAAGGTCATGCCACAGCATCTCAATGGGATTGAGGTCAGGACTTTGACTAGGCCACTCCAAAGTCTTCATTTTATTTTCTTCAGCCATTCAGAGGTGGACTTGCTGGTGTGTTTTGGATCATTGTCCTGCTGCAGAACCCAAGTTCGCTTCAGCTCCGATCTATCAGTCTGGAAAAGGTTATAAAGCCATTTCTAAAGCTTTGGGACTGCCGCGAACCACAGTGAGAGCCATTATCTACAAATGGTGAAAACATGGAACAGTGGAGAACCTTCCCAGGAGCGGCCAGCCGACCAAAATTACCCCAAGAGCACAGCGACAACTCATCCAGGAGGTCACAAAAGACCCCACAACAACATCCAAAGAACTGCAGGCCTCACTTGCCTCAGTTAAGGTGAGTGTTCATGACTCCACCATAAGAAAGAGACTGGGCAAAAATGGTTTGCATGGCAGAGTTCCAAGACCAAAACCGCTGCTGAGCAAAAAGAACATAAAGCCTCGTCTCAGTTTTGCCAGAAAACATCTTGATGATCCCCAAGACTTTTGGGAAAATACTCTCTGGACTGGCGAGACAAAAATTGAACTTTTTGGAAGGTCTGTGTCCCATTACGTCTGGCGTAAAAGTAACACCGCATTTCAGAAAAAGAACATCACACCAACAGTAAAATATGGTGGTGGTAGTGTGATGGTCTGGGGCTGTTCTGCTGCTTCAGGACCTGGAAGACTTGCTGTGATAAATGGAACCATGAATTCTGCTGTCTGCCAAAAAATCCTGAAGGAGAATGTCCGGCCATCTGTCTGTGACCTCAAGCTGAAGCGAACTTGGGTTCTGCAGCAGGACAATGATCCAAAACACACCAGCAAGTCCACCTCTGAATGGCTGAAGAAAATAAAATGAAGACTTTGGAGTGGCCTAGTCAAAGTCCTGACCTCAATCCCATTGAGATGCTGTGGCATGACCTTAAAAAGGTGGTTCATGCTCGAAAACCCTCCAATGTGGCTGAATTACAACAATTCTGCAAAGATGAGTGGGCCAAAATTCCTCCACAGCGCTGTAACAGACTCATTGCAAGTTATGGAAAACGCTTGATTGCAGTTGTTGCTGCTAAGGGTGGACCAACCAGTTATTAGGCTTAGGGGGCAAATACTTTCACACAGGGCCATGTAGTCTTGGATTTTGTTTTCCCTTAATAATAAAAACCTTCATTTAAAAACTGCATGATGTGTTTACTTGTGTTATCTTTGACTAATATTTAAATGTGTTTGATTATCTGAAACATTAAAGTGTGACAAACATGCAAAAAAATAAGACATCAGGAAGGGGGCCAACACTTTTTCACACCACTGTGTATATAAATGAATAGTACATTATATCATTATGTTCTTATTTTGTTGTGTGTACAGTTTCAGTGTAAATGTGGACTTTTCATGTTTTAATCCATTACTTTTTTACATTTTTATTTCTTTATTTTTGTGACAAGGCAATAAAATTAAAACCAAGGCTCAAAACAGTAAGAATGAAAAATTTGGATTTAAAAACAGAATATTAATTAGTAATAAACACGTTCGTCTCTTTATAACACATCCTTGTTGACTTCCTCAAACTGCAGGAAAGTGTAGAATTTATAAGAAATTAGTTATCAATAATCATCAGTCTTTTATCAGCGCATGAGTTGGAATTTTTAGAGTTTTTCTGACTGATTTTCAACCAAACCTGGATGTGTAGCAGGCTTCAAAATGGCCGCCGCCCAGGCTGCTAACGTCTCCACGCTAACTGTAGTTAATATTTTAGCGTATGACTGACTGTAGCTGATGAAGTGGTTTGTGTTAAAACTTAGACGAAGATGTGCAAATGTTAGCATAGAACATAGCTATATGCTAATGCTACACAACATTAGAAGACCATCAAGACTGCTTTAGCTAAGCAGCTAGTTCATCTGTTAAACAGATGGCAGGATAATCAGGTAAACTTCTAAAATAATAAGAATAAAATGTACACTGAAATGAAAAATTCAAAGTGGTTTAGCTGGAAATAAAAAAACGATTAAAAAACACCAGATAAAGATTAGAAATAATAAATGTGAAAATGTGTAAAAAAAAAAAAAAATTTATCTAAATTAAATCCAGTAAAATAAAAGTTTGTCATAAATACAGCAGCAGGGAGAAGCTAGCGTTAAATGCGTAAAGGAGGAGCGATGAAAGTTTTCCGCTTTACGTTTGGAGCTGCTGCACTGAATAATCGGATGATCAGACTGCAGTGATGCATTATGGGTAATCATGAGACAATCAACAGGAAACAGAAAGAGGAAGTCAACAAGGGGTCAGTGAGTCTGGATTAGAACACAGCCCTGGAGTAGAACTCCTTCATCTGTTTATCTTTTAATATCTATATAAGTCGGATATCATAAATAAATAAATAAATAAAATAAATCCCCCAAATTTGCTCCTCAGCCCTCGCTGTTAAACACACTGAAATGAGAAATCATTTTTAGGCAAACCGATTTTATTTGTCTGTTTATTTGTTTGTTTGTTGTTTCATTTTTGTCCATTTATGAGCACAAAATGTTTAATTCTGTTAGAAGTGAGTGTTTAACTTGTGTGTAGCTGAGCAATTATCTTAAACAGGGTAGAAACTTTTCAACATGCTATTGAGCGAACACACACACACACACACACACACACACACACACACACACACACACACACACACACAGATGAACATAGCTTGAACTGGCCTGCATCCCTGATACGGTGTGTGTGTGTGTGTGTGTGTGTGTGTGTGTGTGTGCGTGCGTGTGTGTGTGTGTGTGTGTGTGTGTGTGTGTGTTTCTCTGGATTGCGTGATGAAGGGAATAAAGAGATAAAGAGATTTTCTGGACTGTAACTGTGGGCTTTTATGTTTCAGCTCCTGTACAATTGCATTTGTCGAATAAAACACACAAACTTCAACAAGAGGAGATTTTATTCCTGTCTTTAATTCTACACCGCTCTCTTTAATTCTACACCGCCGTCTTTAATTCTACACCACTCTCTTTAATTCTACACCGCCGTTTTTAATTCTACACCGCTCTCTTTAATTCTACACCGCCGTCTTTAATTCTACACCACTCTCTTTAATTCTACACCGCTCTCTTTAATTCTACACCGCCGTCTTTAATTCTACACCACTCTCTTTAATTCTACACCGCTCTCTTTAATTCTACACCGCCGTCTTTAATTCTACACCGCTCTCTTTAATTCTACACCGCTCTCTTTAATTCTACACCACTCTCTTTAATTCTACACCACTCTCTTTAATTCGACACCGCTCTCTTTAATTCTACACCACTCTCTTTAATTCTACACCACTCTCTTTAATTCGACACCGCTCTCTTTAATTCTACACCGCTCTCTTTAATTCTACACCACTCTCTTTAATTCTACACCACTCTCTTTAATTCGACACCGCTCTCTTTAATTCTACACCACTCTCTTTAATTCTACACCGCTCTCTTTAATTCTACACCGCTCTCTTTAATTCTACACCGCTCTCTTTAATTCTACACCACTCTCTTTAATTCTACACCGCCGTCTTTAATTCTACACCGCTGTCTTTAATTCTACACCGCTCTCTTTAATTCTACACCGCTCTCTTTAATTCTACACCGCTCTCTTTAATTCTACACCGCTCTCTTTAATTCTACACCGCTTCTTTAATTCTACACCGCTGTCTTTAATTCTACACCGCTCTCTTTAATTCTACAACACTCTCTTTAATTCTACACCGCTCTCTTTAATTCTACACCGCCGTTTTTAATTCTACACCACTCTCTTTAATTCTACACCACTCTCTTTAATTCTACACTACTCTCTTTAATTCTACACCACTCTCTTTAATTCTACACCGCCGTCTTTAATTCTACACCGCTGTCTTTAATTCTGCACCGCTCTCTTTAATTGTACACCACTCTCTTTAATTCTACACCACTCTCTTTAATTCGACACCGCCGTCTTTAATTCTACACCGCTGTCTTTAATTCTACACCGCTCTCTTTAATTCTACACCACTCTCTTTAATTCTACACCGCCGTCTTTAATTCTACATCGCTGTCTTTAATTCTACACCGCTCTAATTCTACACTACTGTTTTTAATTCTACACTACTCTCTTTAAATCTACACCACTCTCTTTAATTCGACACCACTCTCTTTAATTCTACACCGCCCTCTTTAATTCTACATCACTGTCTTTAATTCTACACCGCTCTAATTCTACACTACTCTCTTTAAATCTACACCACTCTCTTTAATTCGACACCGCCCTCTTTAATTCTACATTGCTGTCTTTAATTCTACACCGCTCTAATTCTATACTACTGTTTTTAATTCTACACTACTCTCTTTAATTCTACACTGCTGTCTTTAATTCTACACCGCTCTCTTTAATTCTACACTACTGTCTTTAATTATACACTGCTGTCTTTAATTCTACACCACTCTCTTTAATTCTACACTACTCTCTTTAATTCTACACCGCTGTATTTAATTCTACACCGCTTTCTTCAATTCTACACTACTGTCTTTAATTCTACACCACTGTCTTTAATTCTACACCGCTTTCTTCAATTCTACACTACTGTCTTTAATTCTACACAGCGGTCTTTAATTCTACACTACTCTTTAATTCTACACCACTCTCTTTAATTCTACACCGCTCTCTTTAATTCTACACTGCTGTCTTTAATTCTACATTACTCTCTTTAATTCTACACAGCTCTCTTTAATTCTACACCGACATGCACACTCTCTTTCTCTTTCTCTTCTCTCTTTCTCTTTCTCTATTTCTTTTCTCCTCTAACTGTCAGTGGCTGTCAGTGTTGAAGCTGCATGGAAACTTTTACAGCTGACCTTCTGCACAATTCCACTGTGGGACTGAACAATCCTGAAATCCCCTTCACCCCCCACCCCACCCCCATTCTGCAGGTGGAGGTGTTTAGGAGCCTGAACTGTAATTAACGTTAGTGCTGCTGTATTTCCCAGCAGTGTTATTAATAGTGAGCATCTCTGCAGGATCCCGGTGCTCTTCAGAGGGAAACAGCTCGGTGCTAACAGGGTTAGCCTTAGTGCTAACAGGGTTAGCATGGACGTGTGCTAAAACACTGCACATCATGGAGTTTGTAATGAAAATCGTTCACAGCTAACAGGCTATAAATAGCTAAAGTTAGCCATGATAGCATTATGGATCAGAACAGCTTCAGATTTCAGATTTTTTTTAAGAAATAATGTGATGGCTGACTGAGATGAGTTAGCATCAGTTAGCATGTGTACTACAGATGTACAGGGGATAAGTTCTGATGATGATGCAGAGCAGACGTGTCGCTAATTATCATCATGGTTAATGTTAATTACAAAGTGTTCAAATTCTAAAGAAAAAAAATGGTTCAGGGTGTGTAGTTGTGTAGTTCAGTGTGTATAGGTGTGTAGTTCAGTGTGTGTAGTTGTGTAGTGCGGTGTGTATAGGTGTGTAGTTCAGTGTGTGTAGTTCTGTAGTTCATCGTGTAGTTGTGTAGTTCAGTGTGTGTAGTTGTGTAGTTCAGTGTGTGTAGTTCAGTGTGTGTAGTAGTGTAGTTCTGTGTGTGTGGGTGTGTAGTTCAGTGTGTGTAGTTCAGTGTGTGTAGTTGTGTAGTTCAGTGTGTGTAGTTCAGTGTGTGTAGTAGTGTAGTTCTGTGTGTGTGGGTGTGTAGTTCAGTGTGTGTAGTTCAGTGTGTGTAGTTGTGTAGTTCAGTGTGTATAGGTGTGTAGTTCAGTGTGTGTAGTTGTGTAGTGCAGTGTGTATAGGTGTGTAGTTCAGTGTGTGTAGTTCAGTGTGTGTAGGTGTGTAGTTCTGTGTGTGTAGGTGTGTAGTTCAGTGTGTGTAGTTCAGTGTGTATAGTAGTGTAGTTCTGTGTGTGTAGGTGTGTAGTTCAGTGTGTGTAGTTCAGTGTGTGTAGTTCTGTAGTTCATCGTGTGTAGGTGTGTAGTTCAGTGTGTGTAGGTGTGTAGTTCAGTGTGTGTGTAGTTCTGTGTGTGTAGTTGTGTAGTTCAGTGTGTGTGTAGTTCAGTGTGTGTAGGTGTGTAGTTCAGTGTGTGTGTAGTTCAGTGTGTGTAGTTGGTCATGTTCCAACTGCCTTTAAGAAAGCCAGGGTCATCCCCATCCTGAAGACACCTGCTCTGGATCCCTCAGACATCAGCAACTACAGACCGGTATCACTTCTCTCATTCCTTTCAAAAATTCTCGAACGTGTTGTTTGTAATCAGCTGTCTGACTATCTCCTGCAGAATAACCTCCATGACCCCAACCAGTCTGGCTTCAAAGCAGCACATTCCACAGAGACTGCCCTTTTGGCAGTCACTGAGAAACTACATGCTGCTAGATCAGCCAAACTGTCATCGGTCCTCATCCTCCTCCACCTGTCTGCAGCATTTGACACAGTAAACCACAAGACTCTCTTGTCCACCCTCAGGAGTCTTGGAATTTGTGGAACAGCATGGGAATGGTTTGCTTCCTACCTGGATGGTCACTCATATCAGGTAACATGGAAGGGATTGACATCTGCTCCACGCAGACTCTCTACTGGTGTCCCACAAGGCTCAGTACTTGGTCCTCTCCTTTTCTCCCTCTATACTCACTCTCTTGGCAAAGTCATATCCTAAAAATGGATTTTCATACCACTGCTATGCCGATGACACCCAACTTATCTTCTCCTTCCCTCCCTCAGATACCACGGCTTCTGCCCGGATCTCGGCGTGTCTGGTGGACATTTCATCTTGGATGATGGCTCATCAGCTGAAACTCAATCCCAGCAAAACTGAGCTGCTGATCATCCCAGGTGATCCATCCCCAGCCCAAGACCTTGTGATATCTCTGAGCAACTCCATGATTTCCCCTTCAGCCACTGCTCACAACCTTGGAGTAACCATGGACAATCAACTGTCCTTTTCTTCCCATGTCACTAATGTGACATGCTCATGTCGGTTTCTTCTGTACAACATCAGAAGGATTCGGCCATTTCTATCCACACAGGTTGCTCAGGTGCTTGTTCAGTCTCTGGTCATTTCGGAGATTGGACTACTGCAGCTCTCTTCTGGCAGGTCTACCTCTGAACGCAATTCGTCCACTGCAAATTATCCAAAATGCAGCTGCACCACTTGTTTTCAACCTGCCCAAGTTCTCCCACACCACCCCACTGCTGCGTTCCCTCCACTGGCTTCCGGTAGCTGCACGCATCAGATTCAAAACACTAATGCTTGCCTACAAAGCCAAGAATGGACCAGCGCCATCTTACCTCAAAGCTCTCGTCACTCCTCGCACTGCACCTCGCTTACTCAGATCCACTAGCACTGCTCGACTGGTCCCACCATCTCTTAGGGAAAAAGGTAGGTATACATCTAGACTCTTCTCTGTTCTGGCACCGAGGCGGTGGAACGAACTTCCCCTAGGTATCCGTACGGCCGAGTCTCTGACCGTCTTCAAACGGCAACTGAAGACTTACCTCTTCCTGAAGTACTTACACTAGCTCTTATTTTCCCTGTTTATGTATTATGTTGCAAAGTTTAAAATAAAAAATAAAAAAGAAAACCAACTCAGTGTTTAGGTTAATGCTATCCCGAGTGTGTGTCCTATTGAACCAGTGTTAATGTATTCAGTGACTGAGAACTAAAGCACTTTTGTACGTCACTCTGGATAAGAGCGTCTGCCAAATGCCAGAAATGTAAATGTAAATGTGGTTCAGCGTGTGTAGTTGTGTAGTACAGTGTGTGTAGGTGTATAGTTCAGTGTGTGCAGTACAGTGTGTGTAACATCTAGGACTGTTTGTTTGTATGTTTATTGTTTCTTATGTTCTGTAAAGCTGCTTTGAGACAATGCTCTTTGTTAAAAGCGCTATACAAATAAAATTGAATTGAATTGAATAGTTGTGTAGTTCAGTGTGTGTAGTTTAGTGTGTGTAGCTGTGTAGTTCAGCATGTTTTGTTGAGTGTGTGTAGTTGTGTAGTTGAGTGTGTGTAGTTTAGTGTGTGAGGTTCAGTGTGTGCAGTTGTGTAGTTGAGTGTGTGTAGTTGAGTGTGTGTAGTTGTGTAGTTCAGAGTGTGTATTTGAGTGTGTGTAGTTGTGTAGTTGAGTGTGTGTAGTTTAGTGTGTGATTTTCAGTGTGTGTAGTTGTGTAGTTCAGTGTGTGTAGTTAGTTATTGTGAGTTATTGTGCTGTTGTTGTGTTAAATTCACACTAAACTCTCTCTGCAGTGATCAGCACAGGTCCATATGAAGGTCATTCATGTTGCTCTTCAGGGCTTTTCCTCCAGCAGTCTCAGTCATCACTCAGGGTTCCTCTGCTCCTCAGAGTTCAGGAGAGGAATAACGGAATGAAGACGGATCTGACCGCAGCCGGGCCTCGGGCCTCGGGCCTCGGGCCGGACAAATCTGCTGATATTCCACAATACTCTCCTCTCAGACGTCCCTCACAAACTGGACCTGAGACAGGTTTGGTTCCTGCAGCTCAGAATAACACGACACTGATACACACACACACACACACACACACCCCTGCTGGACTCTGATTGGTGGATCAGGTGTTGATTAATTCTCTCTAACAGCAGCTCTGACTGTAGCGCAGCTTTATATTAATGCACTCACTCTCATACCTTATTGTTTCCATAGCAACGGCTCTTATAACAGTTGTAATAATCTGCTGTTGCTTTAGTGTAAAGGTGTAAGAGGAACTCTTTTTGGACTAAATTCTGGATATTTTCACTGTTTCCTGTGGCGTGTTAAACACCACGTCCCTCACGGCTCTGTGGATGTAATCTGTGTGATCTATCACCTGCTTTTATTTATTATTCCTGATTTTTTTTTATTTGAGATCATTTAACTCGTAATCTTTACATCGGTTACTGAAAAACATGAAGCTCAATCTCAGAAATCCTGAAAAAAATGGCTGATATTGTAAACTATATAAAGAGGCAGCGTGGGGCGAGGAGACCGGAGTTTTTCTGCAGCAGTGGACTCGACAGGACAGTAAAACATCCTCCAGCTTTAACACTCCTACAGGGAAACCCAGAGTGTCTGTGATGTTAGCGATGTTAGCGATGTTAGCGACGTTAACCCAAGCAGGTTTTAGTCATTTGTAGAGAAAAGTTTCTGTAAGTGGGCTGCAGGGAGCCGTAACCACCTCCTAATGAGGAACCGCAGACAGAACTAATGAAGCCTGCGTGCCTGGTGTGTTGGTCCGGTCTGAGACTTAACGAGCGCCCCCTCACCTAGCTTTTATTCTCCGGCCCTGTTGTTTCAGTGACTAGCATCTCGGGTCGGAGCGAAAACAGCTCTATCGATCCTTCTTTCTGAAACTTCTCTCATTTCTCTTTATCGCTCGAATCGACGTTCTGTCATGAGTGCTTTCTTATTAGCGTTCTGTTTTCTCCCTTGGTTCTGTTCCAGCTCCGTCTCCGAACACGTGTCACCTGGGATTAGTCTCGTTATCTCAGTAGCACGTCTACCTGCTTCTTCACGTGTAGCGTGTTTCAGAAATCTACACCATGTTTTTGTTTCCTTTTTTAAAGATAATTAGTCAGAACCTCTGAATCTTATTAAAGCACCGATGGAGATTAACGTGAAGTCCGAGTCATCTGCTGGAGCTGGCAGTGCAGAGCTCCACTGAATCGAAATTACTAAAAATAATCATTTAGTAAAATAAGATTTCATAGAACTATTGCAGGGTTAAGCAACATTTACAAAAAATATCACAGATCCAAAAGAGTCGACTCTTACTGAATCGAGTCAAATGAACTGATTCACTAAAGAGAGCTGAAATTCCCAATGCTAGCTTTTCCAAATCTTTCAGAAGATAAACAGGAGGCCTACATGAGCACCGGATCTGATGACCTTTATCATCTTCTCCTCTGGTTTATTTTAGTTTGATGCTTCAGCTGCATGAAGTTCATGAAGACCACACAAAATAAACCCCACAACATCAACATTAAAAGTCTTTAATCACAACACCATAATGGATTAAGATCACTTTTCACACCACAACATGGAGAGTATTGTTAGATTTCTCCAGACTGAATTTTAAAGGTAAAGTCTGAAGCTGAGGATCAACGAATCATCTGAGATCTTCTTAAAATCCTCATGTATTTTAGCCTCCTGTCTTCTTATGATGACGTCAAACCTTCAAACTCTCCAACCGATTTCACCCGCTTTCTCTCTCTCTCTCTCCCTCTCTTTCTCTCTCTCTCTCTCTCTCTCTCTCTCTTTCTCTCTCTCTTTCTCTCTTTCTCTCTTTCTCTCTCTCTCTCTGCCTCTTTTTCTCTTTCTCTCTTTCTCTCTCTCTTTCTCTCTCTCTCTCCCTCTCTCTCTCTTCCCCTCTCTTTCTCTCTCTCTCTCTCTCTCTGTCTCTCTCACTCTCTCTCTCCATTTCTCAGTAGGATTATTCCTCGTCTCTGCAGGTTTGTTCCCGGAGCTCCAGATGGCCCGTCTGTCATTGCCGTTCTCCTAAACAGCAGGAAAACGGAGAGAATGTTCACCTGTTCAGGTTTGTGTGGTTGAGAAAGAAAGGGAAAAGCTCTTGTTGTTTTTATTATTCAGCTTCTTCTCTGCAGCACGTCCTCAGGATCAGCGGTTTGGATGTGGGCGGTTTGGTGATTGTGTTGGAGAGGAACGCTGACGTCACCCACATGAGTCACATCACAGGAGAACAAAATCATCTCCAGTGATCAACTTCACCCAGTTTCATTCCACTGATTT
>JAUCMX010000014.1:455000-542762 GCA_033459395.1 Hemibagrus guttatus | reverse complement strand
TGTTTATTTGTTTATTTATATAACAAAATCAGAATTTTTACTTCACTGGTGAGTAATCATTGTTATTTTGAGTCATGGCTGTTGTAACTGTGTCATTACTGACATTAAACAAACGATCCATATTTACTTAGCTTATATGGTCAAAGCTTCCGGTGATTATTGCCTCACACCATTAGAGGTGTGACAATAAGTCCATATATGGTCATATTCAAACAGGAAGAAGGAAGTCGCTGGGATTCATTTAAGTTCTAAATGTCGTGTTTATTTACACAGATATGTCACACGGGTTGCTAACATAAGAAAAGAAAGAAAGAAAGAAAGAAAGAAAGAAAGAAAGAAAGAAAGAAAGAAATGAAAAAGAAAAAACAAGCGGGAAAGACAGAGGGAGTGGGGGAGGAGTGAAAAAAGAGGATGATAGAATCAGAGAAAAATTAAAACAAAAGTAGAGGAAGAAAGAATGAGATGAATGTTGATATTATGATTATGAATATTGTTTCCTGGTGGTCTAACTGTAAGTGCATGTCACACACACACACACACACACACACACCACACACACCCCCAACACAACACACACACAAAAAGAGCGGGTTTAACTTTAATGTACATTTGATCAGCTCATAAATAATGCAGTAACACAGCAAGCTAAAAGTTAATATACAGCAGCAAGACAAAGACCTGACCAACAGAAATGTATTACTGTGTGTGTGTGTGTGTGTGTGTGTGTTGTGTGTGTGTTGTGTGTGTTTTTTCATGGTTCTCCTGAGCAAAGCTGGAAAAGAAAATCACAACAACTCAAGAAAGAAAGAAAGAAAGAAAGAAAAAAAGGGGCGTGATGACCAACAGAAATGTTTTAACTGTGTGTGTGTGTGTGTGTGTGTGTGTGTGTTTTTTTTCTATTCCCCTGAAAAGTGATTCACATTTTTTAAAACCTTCACACTCGACTGCTGGCAAATCAAAAATCTTTAAAATCAAACTGGCAGAAAATGAATCCTGAGTAGAGGAGTAGAACGTTCTCCTGTGGGATCCACTCCAGCTCCACCTACAGAAATGTTCCTCTAATGTTCTGCTCACGTTCTGGTTGTGTTCCTGTGCTTGTTCCTGTCTCATGTCGTGCTAGTGACAAAAATAAACCATACTTCAATACAAAGAAAAGATGTGCAGGGTTCTGTGGGGGTTCTGAGGTCTTCTTGGTGGCTATGTTGTGGTTCTGTGGGGGTTCTGTGGTCTTCTTGGTGGCTATGTTGTGGTTCTGTGAGGGTTCTGTGGGGGTTCTGAGGTCTTCTTGGTGGCTATGTTGTGGTTCTGTGGGGGTTCTGTGGTGCCTATAGCAGAGTGTGTTTTCGCTGTGTGATAGAGAGATGTTTCAGTGGTTTTTTTTATAGAGCACTGTGTCACTGTGAAGAATCTGACTCATGGATCATCAGAACCACTTTACCACCAGATCATTCTTCATCTCCCAAATAACATCTGATCTTAAACATTCATCTCCTCTAATTACCCTATGGGGTGTTAAATCCTACCCTAATTACCCCTCACCCCTCACCCCGCCTCCCCTTCTCCCCACCCTTGTGTTCATTAATGACGACTCAACATCCTGCAGTGTGAAGAAATGCTGAGTGTCTTATATAATAAACACACACACACACCCACACACACACACACACACACACACACACACACACAGTGCAGAGTACCAATAAACTAAACAGATGTTTGCAATATGATGGATTAAAGAAAGAAAGAAAGAAGGAACATCTAAAGTTTGTTCTTGTTCCTCCTCCATCACAAGCTTCATCTGTCCCACTTCCCTCCATCACTTTCCTTATATGGTAACTGTTTCCTGTTCTGCTTTCTCTGTTACCATGGTAGTTAATAAGACTCACCTGTTATTGGTGCCTCATTAGCTAGAGTATAGCCACATGGTTTGTCTACATGCTGGTGAAATGGTGTATGTGTGTGTGTGTGTGTGTGTGTGTGTGTGTTTGTGTGTGTGTGTGTGTGTGTGTCAAAGTACATGTTGCAGTATTCTTTACTCTCATTGGTTCCAGACTTCTCCTGAAGCTTTGATTTCTCTCACTTAATTTCAGACCCAGTTACCTCACGGACCCACAGCGGAGAGAGTACTGACCACTCAGTGTTCCAGTCTTTCAGTGTTTGGTGTTAGACACGCTTTAGGAGAACAGGAACTTTCTATAAAGTACACGCTGAAAGAAACTCCTGGCTGTGTGAGGAAGAGGGAAAACAGAGCAGAAAATTCTGCGAGCAGACGCCAAATTCAGACAGAAAGCAGAAACACTGAAGTGCAGTTTATAGAAAAGAAAAACGTTAACGTTAAAAAGAAAAAAGAAAATCCGTGCTGATGATGTAAGACAGCGGGAATGTTTCATCCAGGAAAATAGGTGGAAAAAAGAGGAATAAAAGGTTGAGAGCGGTTTAATAAAACACTGATGCTGAGGTGTCTGAGTTACACACCGAATCCAGCATGAGTCAGAGGGAGAAGTACACACACACATACACACACACACACACACACATATATACACACACACATACACAAACACACACATAACCACACAACACACATACACATACATACACACACATACACACGCACATAAACACACAACACACACACACACACATATATACACACACACATACACACACATAAACACACACACACATACATACACACACATACACACACAACACACATACATACATTGAGGTGTCTGAGTTACACACTGAATCGTGAGTCAGAGGGAGAAGTACACATGCACACACACATACACACACAACACACACACATACACACATACACACATACATACATTGAGGTGTCTGAGGTTCAGACGGAATCCAGCGTGAGTCAGATGGAGAACTACACACGCACATACACACACACATACAAACACACAACACACACACACACACACATTAATACACACATATACACACACACGCATACACACACACGCATACACACACACAACACACACACACATACCTACACACACAACACACACACAAATACATACACACATACATTGAGGTGTTAGAGGTTCAGACGGAATCCAGCATGAGTCAGAGAGAGAGAGAGAGAGAGAGAGAGAGAGAGAGAGAGAGAGAGATCAGAGATCTTCTTCTTCTTTCGGCTTTTCCCTTCAGGGGTCTCCACAGGAATCATCTCTCTCCACCTATCCCTATCTTCTGCATCCTCAACACTTGCACCCACTAGCTTCATATCCTCATTAATTCCATCCATATACCTCCTCTTTGGCCTTCCTCTTTGCCTCCTGCCTGGCAGCTCCATGTCCAACATTCTCCTACCAATATACTCACTCTCCCTCCTCTGAACATGTCCAAACCATCTTAATCTGGCCTCCCTAACTTTGT
This sequence comes from Hemibagrus guttatus, assembly GCA_033459395.1. NCBI lineage: Eukaryota > Metazoa > Chordata > Actinopteri > Siluriformes > Bagridae > Hemibagrus > Hemibagrus guttatus. The sequence continues at coordinate 539,363 of JAUCMX010000014.1, read as the reverse complement.
CCCCCAAACGTCCAACATGAGCTGTCCCTCTGATGTACTCGTTCCTAATCCTGTCCAATCTTGTCACTCCCAAAGAGAACCTCAACATCTTCAGCTCTGCTACCTCTAGCTCTGACTCCTGTCTCTTCCTCAGTGACACTGTCTCTAAACCATACAGCATGGCCCGGGTCTCACCACTGTCCTGTACACCTTCCCCTTGATTCTCGCTGATATTTTCCTTCACACAGAACTCCCCACACCTTTCTCCACCCATTCCAACCTGCCTGCACTCGCTTCTTTACCTCTTTCCCACACTCTCCATTACTCTGGACTGTTGACCCCAAGTACTTAAACTCCTGTACCTTCTTCACCTCTTCACCCTGTAACCTTACTGTTCCACTTCCCTCCCTTTCATTCACACACATGTACTCAGTCTTACTACCACTGACTTTCATTCCTCTTCTCTCCAGCGCAAACCTCCACCTCTCCAGGTTTTCCTCCACCTGCTCCCTGCTCTCACTACAGATCACAATGTCATCTGCAAACATCATTGTCCAAGGAGACTCCTGTCTGACCTCCTCTGACAACTGGTCCATCACTATAGCAAACAGGAAGGGGCTCAGAGCCGATCCCTGATGCAGTCCCACCTCCACTTTGAACTCCTCTGTCTGACCTACAGCACACCTCACCACTGTCCTGCTCCTCTCATACATGTCCTGCACCACTCTGACATACTTCTCTGCTACTCCTGACTTCCTCATACAGTACCACAGCTCTTCTCTTGGCACCCTGTCATACGCTTTCTCCAAGTCTACAAACACACAGTGCAACTCCCTCTGACCATCCCTATACTTCTCCATCAAAATCCTCAGAGCAAAAATTGCATCTGTTGTGCTCTTTCTGGGCATGAAGCCATACTGCTGCTCACAAATTTCCACTACCTTCCTTAACCTAGCTTCCACTACTCTTTCCCATAGCTTCATTGTATGGCTCATCAACTTTATCCCCCTATAGTTACTGCAACTCTGCACGTCACCCTTATTCTTAAAGATCGGCACTAACACACTTCTTCTCCATTCCTCAGGCATCCTCTCACTCTCTAAAACCCTGTTGAACAAACCAGTTAAAAATTCCACTGCTGCCTCTCCCAGACACTTCCAGACCTCCACCGGGATGTCGTCAGGACCAACTGCCTTCCCACTTTTCATCCTCTTCAAAGCCTTCCTGACTTCATCCTTTCTAATCTTATCTACTTTCCCGTTCCACAGAGTTCACCCCTTCTACTCTTTTTTCCCTCTCATTTTCCTCATTCATCAGCTCCTCAAAGTACTCTTTCCATCTCCTCTGTACACTCTCCTCACTTGTGAGCACCCTTCCATCTCTATCCTTAATAACTCTAACTTGCTGCACATCCTTCCCATCTCGATCCCTCTGCCTAGCTAACCTGTACAAGTCCTTCTGTCCTTCTCTAGTGTCTAACCTAGTGTACAACTCGTCATATGCCTTCTGCTTGGCCTTAGACACCTCCCTCTTCACTCTGCGCTGTAACTCCTTGTATTCCTGTCTATTCTCTTCAGTCCTGTCCATGTCCCACTTCTTCTTGGCTAACCTCTTCCTCTGGATACTATCCTGAACTTCCTCATTCCACCAGCAAGTCTCCTTATCTTCTTTCCTCCTTCCAGATGACACACCCAGCACCTTTCTCCCTGTCTCCCTGATCACTTCTGCTGTAGTTTCCCAGTCATCTGGCAGCACTACCTGACCACCCAGAGCCTGCCTCAACTTCTGTCTAAATTCCTCACAACATTCCTCCTTTTTCAGCTTCCACCACTTGGTTTTCTTCTCTAACTCTATCTTTGACCTCTTCTTCTTACAGACCATCAAAGTCATCCTACACACCACCATCCTATGCTGTCTGGCTACACTCTCTCCCACTACCACTTTACAGTCACTAATCTCTTTCAGATTGCCTCTTCTACATAGGATGTAGTCTACCTGTGTTCTCCTACCTCCACTCTTGTAAGTCACTCTATGCTCCTCCCTCTTCTGAAAATAAGTGTTAACCACAGCCATGTCCATCCTCTTAGCAAAGTCCACTACCATCTGTCCTTCTAGGTTCCTTTCCTTAACTCCAAACTTGCCCATCACCTCCTCATCACCTGTGTTACCCTCAACAACATGTCCATTAAAATCCGCTCCTATCACCACTCTCTCACCCGTGGGAATACTCTCCATCACCTCATCTAATTCACTCCAGAATCTCTCTTTCTCCTCTAACTCACAACCTACCTGTGGGGCATAACCACTAACAACATTCAACATCACCCCTTCAATCTCTAACTTCAGACTCATCACCCTGTCTGACACTCTCTTCACCTCCAGAACATTCCTCACAAACTCCTCCTTCAGGACCACACCTACCCCATTTCTCTTACTATCCACACCATAATAAAACAGCTTGAATACTGCTCCTATACTACGAGCCTTGCTCCCCTTCCACCTGGTCTCCTGTACACACAGTATATCCACCTTCCTTCTCTCCATCATATCAGCCAGCTCTCTACCTTTCCCTGTCATAGTACCAACATTCAGAGTTCCTATTCTCAGTCCTACACTCTTACCTTTCCTCTTCTCTCTCTGTCTGCGCACTCTCCTCCCTCCTCTACTTCTTCCACCAACAGTAGCCCAATTTCCACCGGCGCCCTGTAGGTCAACGGCGCCGATGGCGGTCGTTGTTAACCCGGGCCTCGACCGATCCGGTATGAAATTCAGAGTACTGACGATTCGCATGGTTAAATTTGGCAATGTTTTATACCGGATGCCCTTCCTGACGCAACCCTCTCTATTTATCCGGGCTTGGGACTGGCACAGAAGTCACTGGACTGTGACCCCCATGGATAGATTAAAGAGAGATCAGAGATACAGTATAATTATCACATGATAAACAGTGAGAATGAGGAGGAGGATTAGTCTGATACACACACACACACACACACACACATACACACACACACACACACACACACACACACATACACACACACACACACACATATACACACACATACACACACATACTACACACACATACACATATACACACACACACACACACACATATATACAGTATACACACATACATACACACACTCACACACACACACACACACACTGTTTGTGTGTGTGTGTGTGTGTGTGTGTGTGTGTGTGTGTGTGTGTGTGTGTGTGTGTGATAACCGTACACAGGTTTATAATTAAAGGCTGTGAAACTGCAGATGGTGACGGCGACATGAATAAAAGTTTAGCTGTAAGTGACGTAGTGTCAGGAATCTCACCGAGCATCTGGTGATTAACTTCACAACATCTCATCACACCTCCATCAGGAGAAGAGCAGGAGTCTTCTCTTCTCTTCTCTTCTCTTCTCTTCTCTTCTCTTCTCTTCTCTTCTCTTCTCTTCTCTTCTCTCCTCTCTCTTTCCCCCTTTTCTCTTCTCTTCTCTTCTCTTCTCTTCTCTTCTCTTCTCTTCTCTTCTCTTCTCTCTCTTCTCTTCTTTTCTCTTCTCTTCTCTTCTCTTCTCTTCTCTTCTCTTCTCTTCTCTTCTCTTCTCTTCTTTTCTCTTCTCTTCTCTTCTCTTCTCTTCTCTTCTCTTCTCTTGACCTTCAGCTCATCAGTACCACAATCTGTTACTGTTTCTATGTGTAATAACATGTGTAATTAATCATTAATAATTTGTATATAATTTATTGATATATCTATTTTTTCATTCATTTTGCATTTAATTGCTTCTATACCACAGAAATGATGATGATGATGATGATGATGATGATGATGATGATGATGATGATGATGAAGACTGCCAGCTGCTGAGCTCTGAACTGAATGAAACTCTTTTAAATAAAGGTGTGAATAAATTGTGTGATGTAAATGTGTGTGTGGAGGTGAGAAGACAAGTGTGTGAGACTCTCTGGGCAAGTTCACACACTGACATACACACAGTGACAACACTGACACACACACCCAGTGACACACACTTACACACACACACACTTACACACACACACAGTGACACTCACTGTCACTCACTGACACACACCGACACACACACACTGACACACATTGACACCGACACAGTGACACACACTGACACACACACAGTGACGGAGCTGGAATACTGACAGAAGAGCAGAACACCTCATCTTCATCATCATCATCATCATCATCATCATCATCGTGATACCTATGGAACTGCTGCTGCTCCGCTGCACTGAAGGAATCACTTCATCAACACGTAATGTTCACTGCTCAGAACATCAGGAACATCTCCTCCATCCCCGAGTTCAGCACACACGTGATCATGTCACACACCCCACTAACACCATCAACTATAAATTAAATAGTCATATCACATATTTACACACACACACACACACACAAACACACACATACACACATACACACACAAACACACACACACACACACGCACCATAAATCTTTCCTGGTTAATAATGTGATGTAAGCGCACTCTGTGTTATTTGACCAGGACATGGTGTGTGATGTTAAAGAACATTAAGGAATGCGTTGTGCATACAATTCAGTGATGGACATCAAGAGCTTTGAAGTGAAGTCCGGTAAGAACGTAATGCTGCAGGTTCAGGAGGTCGGGGCAGAGGAACCCGAGGAACCTGAGGAACCTGAGGAACCTGAGGAACCTGAGGAACTGGTGCTTTACACTCTGCAACATGTTCTCTTACCTGCAGCTCCTCATTTACTTCTTTATCTTCATGTAGAGGAAGCAGCACATGGCTAATGTTCAGGAGAATAGATAACAACACACACACACACACACACACACACACACACACACACACACACGCCTGAGGAGCTTCTTCACTGAGGAATACAAAATGACAAATTACAAACAAACTAACAGTGTTCTGCACTAATCACTATGTTAATCTGGCTCCTGTGTGGCACACACACACACACACACACACACACACACACACACACATGCACACACGCACACACAAACAGTAATTACATTACAAATCTAAGTGTTACAGATATATTAAAAAAACCCATAAAACTCTGACTAACTAACTGAAGCATTTCTTCACAGGTTTATTAATCAGATCCTCAGAGTTACTCCATCACACTGCTGCCTGCTGTGACTCCTGGAATCAACACACACTCTAAATTGGACATGTGGGAGTAAAGCGTGTGTGTGTGTGTGTGTGTAACAACATAAGGTTTATTTAATAATGAACACTGCCTTGTACGTAATAGTGAGTAAATGGCTGTGGTGTGAGAGGAATAAAGCTGTACACACACTGCACACACACACACACACACACACACACACACACACACACACACACACGTTATCACACGATGTACAAAACAATCAACTGCTCTATAAATAAATAATGAAGCTGTTCCAGCGAGGATTTGGAGCTTTATTAAAGAAGAAGTGTGTGAGTTTGTTTCTGTGTGTAATTGTTACTGCAGGTTATTAATGTCGTATGTAATAGAGAATAAAACCTCGCTGTAGGCACTGACGTCTTTCTAAAACTCAATAATAATCAGTCACTCAGCTGTTAGTGTAAAGTTTATCACCTTAAAGTCGTCACGTGGAAGTTGTCACGTATAAGGTGTAAGTTGTCACGTTAAAATTGTCACATTAAAGTCGACAGGTATAAGTATTCACATTACAGTCATCACGTGTAAGTTGTCACGTGTAAGTCCTCGTCAGTCCAGTGTTCAGGAGTGAGTCTGTGTCAGTGATGCTCTGAGCTTTACTCCTCATTACACACTGACCTCATCAATAACTCTCTGACCTACTGAATCCGACTGCTGAGATTTTATTACAGATATTTATTCAACATGTAAACACACCCTAAACCCCCGGGATTCTTATCAGTCTCTTAACCTTCACATTAAATCAGACAGAATATTCCATCAGACCTCATGAAGACAAAATAAACAGTCTGGGACTGTGGTTTCATTCATTCATTCATTGTGTACCGCTTATCCGATCTACTCTCGGGTCACGGGGAGCCTGTGCCTATCTCAGGCGTCATTGGGCATCAAGGCAGGATACACCCTGGACGGAGTGCCAACCCACCGCAGGGCACACACACACTCTCTCATTCACTCACACACTACGGACAATTTAGAGATGCCAATCAACCTACAATGCATGTCTTTGGACCGGGGGAGGAAACCGGAGTACCCGGAGGAAACCCCCGAGGCACGAGGAGAACATGCAAACTCCACACACACATGGCGGAGGCGGGAATCGAACCCCCAACCCTGGAGGTGTGAGGCAAACGTACTAACCACCAAGCCACCGTGCCCTCCGGACTGTGGTTTTATTCAGAATTATTTTATTAATTATTATTAATTATTTTCCTTGTTTAGATTTAGAAGTCAAGAGTTATTTATTACTAGACTTTAACACTGCTGAAGCTGAAGATGCTGCTTAAGAGTGTGTGTGTGTGTGTGTGTGTGTGTGTGTGTGTGTGTGTGTGTGTGTGCTCTTTCCTGAACAGAAACACAGAACATACAGGACAATCTCGACCTGGGGCAGGAATTATAATCATTATTCCTATTTTATCCGAGTCAGTGTGTTTCAGTGACAGACTGCATGCTGGGATTTATTACACAAATCTCACATGTGGGACATTTTCTCAGTCGCTTGTGGCTGATGCAACAAATCACACCTACATCAGTAATACTGCTGGTGGAGATCTTCAGTGTGTGTGTGTGTGTGGGTGGGTGTGTGTGTGTGTCTGTGTGTGTGGGTGTGTGTTTGTGTGTGTGTGGGTGTGTGTTTGTGTGTGTGTGTGTGTTTGTGTGTGGGTGTGTGTTTGTGTGTGTGTGTGTGTGTGGGTGAGTGTGTGTGTGGGTGTTTGTGTGTGTGTGTGTGTGTGGGTGTGTGTGTGTGTGTGTGTGGTGGGTGGGTGTGTGTGTGAGAGCCCTGTTACATTTTTCTGCTGAGTTTTACTTCATTTACCAACAAATTTTCCCAAACAAATAAGAGTTAGTAGCCAAGAGTGATGCTGAGAGTCTGAGCAGATCCTCCACTGTGCAACATCTACACACACACACACACACAACATCTACACACACACAACATCTACACACACACAACATCTACACACACACACACACAACATCTACACACACACACACAACATCTACACACACACACAACATCTACACACAACATCTACACACACACACACAACATCTACACACACACACACACACACAACATCTACACACACACACACACACAACATCTACACCACAACATCTACACACACACACAACATCTACACACACACACACACACACACAACATCTACACACACAACATCTACACACACACCATCTACAATACAACATCTACACACACAACATCTACAATACAACATCTACAATACAACATCTACACACACAACATCTACACACACAACATCTACAATACAACATCTACACACACACACAACATCTACAATACAACATCTAAACACACAACATCTACAATACAACATCTACACACACAACATCTACAATACAACATCTACACACACACACAACATCTACAATACAACATCTACACACACAACATCTACAATACAACATCTACACACACAACATCTACAAACAACATCTACACACACACAACATCTACAATACAACATCTACAATACAACATCTAAACACACACAACATCTACAATACAACATCTAACACACACAACATCTACAATACAACATCTAAACACACACAACATCTACAATACAACATCTACACACACACAATATTTACACACACAACATCTACAATACAACATCTACACACACACAACATCTACAATACAACATCTACACACACACAACATCTACAATACAACATCTACAATACAACATCTACACCACACACACAACATCTACAATACAACATCTAAACACACACAACATCTACAATACAACATCTACACACACACAATATTTACACACACAACATCTACAATACAACATCTACACACACACAACATCTACAATACAACATCTACACACACACAACATCTACAATACAACATCTACAATACAACATCTACACCCACACACACAACATCTACAATACAACATCTAAACACACACAACATCTACAATACAACATCTACACACACACAACATCTACAATACAACATCTACACACACACACAACATCTACAATACAACATCTACACACACACAATATTTACACACACAACATCTACAATACAACATCTACACACACACAACATCTACAATACAAGATCTACAATACAACATCTACACACACAACATCTACAATACAAGATCTACAATACAGCATCTACACACACAACATCTACAATACAACATCTACACACACACAACATCTACAATACAAGATCTACAATACAGCATCTACACACACAACATCTACAATACAACATCTACACACACACAACATCTACAATACAACATCTACACACACACAACATCTACAATACAACATCTACAATACAACATCTACACACACACACAACATGTACAATACAACATCTACACACACACACAACATCTACAATACAAGATCTACAATACAACATCTACAATACAACATCTACAATACAGCATCTACAATACAACATCTACACACACACAACATCTACAATACAACATCTACACACACAACATCTACACATACAACATCTACAACACAACATCTACACACACACACACACAACATCTACAATACAACATCTACACACACACAACACACACACACACACACACACACACAACATCTACAATACAACATCTACACACACAACATCTACAATACAACATCTACACACACAACATCTACAATACAACATCTACACACACACAACATCTACAATACAACATCTAAACACACAACATCTACAATACAACATCTACACACACAACATCTACAATACAACATCTAAACACACACAACATCTACAATACAACATCTAAACACACACAACATCTACAATACAACATCTAAACACACACAACATCTACAATACAACATCTACACACACACAATATTTACACACACAACATCTACAATACAACATCTACACACACACAACATCTACAATACAACATCTACAATACAACATCTACACCCACACACACAACATCTACAATACAACATCTAAACACACACAACATCTACAATACAACATCTACACACACACACAACATCTACAATACAACATCTACACACACACAATATTTACACACACAACATCTACAATACAACATCTACACACACAACATCTACAATACAACATCTACACACACACAACATCTACAATACAACATCTAAACACACAACATCTACAATACAACATCTACACACACAACATCTACAATACAACATCTAAACACACACAACATCTACAATACAACATCTAAACACACACAACATCTACAATACAACATCTACACACACACAATATTTACACACACAACATCTACAATACAACATCTACACACACACAACATCTACAATACAACATCTACACACACACAACATCTACAATACAACATCTACAATACAACATCTACACCCACACACACAACATCTACAATACAACATCTAAAACACACAACATCTACAAACAACATCTACAATACAACATCTACAAACAACATCTAAAACACACAACATCTACAATACAACATCTACACACACAAATTTACACACACAACATCTACAATACAACATCTACACACACAACATCTACAATACAAATCTACACACACAACATCTACACAACAACATCTACACACACACAACATCTACAACACACAACATCTACAATACAACATCTACACACACACAACATCTACACACACAACATCTACAATACAACATCTACACACACACAACATCTACAATACAACATCTACACACACACACAACATCTACAATACAAGATCTACAATACAACATCTACAACACAACATCTACACGTACAATACAACATCTACACACACACAACATCTACAATACAACATCTACAACACAACATCTACACACACAACATCTACACACACAACATCTACAACACAACATCTACACACACACAACATCTACAATACAACATCTACACACACAACATCTACACACACACACATCTACACACACAACATCTACAACACAACATCTACACAACACACACACAACATCTACAATACAACATCTACACACACACAACATCTTCACACACACACATCTACACACACACAACATCTACAATACAACATCTACACACACACACACACAACATCTACAACACAACATCTACACACACACACACAACATCTACAACACAACATCTACACACACACAACATCTACAATACAACATCTACACCACACAACACACACAAACAACATCTACACACACAACATCTACACACACACACACAACATCTACACACACAACATCTACACACACACACACACATCTACACACACAACATCTACACACACACAACCACATCTACAACACAACATCTACACACACAACATCTACAACACAACATCTACACACACAACATCTAAAAACACACACAACATCTACAATACAACATCTACACCACACAACATCTACACACACACACAACTCTACAATACAACATCTACAACACAACATCTACACACACACAACATCTACACACACACAACATCTACAACACAACATCTACACACACAACATCTACCACACACACACACACACACAACATCTACAACACAACATCTACACACACACACACACACACACACACACAACATCTACAACACAACATCTACACAACATCACACACACAACATCTACAATACAACATCTACACACACACAACATCTACAATACAACATCTACACACACACAACATCTACAATACAACATCTACACACACACAACATCTACACACACAACATCTACACACACATAACTACACAACATCTACACACTCCACATCTACAAACAAAATCTACACACACAACACTCTACAATACAACATCTACAACACAACATCTACAGAACGACTACTAAACAACAACATTGACATACAACATCTACACACTACAACATCTACAATACAGACATCTACACCTAGGAACTATTCTACACACACAACATCTTACACACACATCTATTCCACAACATCTGAGGTCACTATCCTCATCTAAAGTAGAAACAACTACAATAAAACATTCACTCTAGGGTCATTCTGACATGGCACGAGCGGTCTCCAAATGACCGGAGGAACGACCTCGAGAACTACAATAGCAACATCTAACACTCACAACATCTACACTGCCATCAGACACATCACACACACACAACTCACAAAACAACATCTACACACACACAACATCACATACACACATCACACACACACATCTCATATCAACATCTCAAACCACAAACACTACTCACACTAAATACCATTCACTTCTAGGCGTTTCAATTTCTAGTATTTATTTTAAACACAGACGAGTGCTATAATGACAACGATGAGAGATTATATCTTTGATATATTTTTACATATACAGTCATCTATATACTTACACATCTACAATACCATCTACCAGGGACACATCACATACACATCTACACACAAACACACAAACAACATCTACACAACATCACACACACACATTCAAAAACATCTACACACACACATCTACAATACTCATCTCACACACTCACTCTACAATCAACATCCTCACACACACACAACATCTTCAATACAACATCTACAATACAACATCTACAATACAACATCTACACACACAACATCTACAATACAACATCTACACACACACAACATCTTCAATACAACATCTACAATACAACATCTACAATACAACATCTACACACACAACATCTACAATACAACATCTACACACACAACATCTACAATACAACATCTACACACACACAACATCTACAATACAACATCTACACACACACACACAACATCTACAATACAACATCTACACACACACAACATCTTCAATACAACATCTACACACACACAACATCTACACACACAACATCTACACACACATATGATTATATAAAGATCTGAGGATCACTTCCTCATTCTGAAGTAGAAATAATTCTACTGAATGTTAAAGTGTCACGTCTGAGGCAGTTGACATTGGACTGTGTTCTGGTCAGAACATGATTGAGATGGAACGTGGACCTGAGCGTGAGATAAGTAGCGAACAGTTTGGAGGATTAAAATTCACTTGTCCATCAGACGAGATGGTCAGAGCGGATCATATGTCAGGCGTCTGAGTGGAACTGTATGGTTTAGAGCTTCAGAGCTCTTTGTCTCTTCACACTTTCCCCCAGCGGCGTGATGGTGCTCATGATCTGCATCTCAAAGCAGAAACACGGAGCTCACACTCAAAACCATTCACTCTAGGGTTCATTTCTGAGCATGTGCACGAGCGGTGCTCCAAATGACCGGAGGATACGACCTCGAGAACACAGATGCAGTCCTCTAACACTCACACAGTCCTGACCGCCGACAGACACACACACACACACACACACACACACACACACACACACACACACACACACACACACACACACACACACACACACTCACTCACACACTCACTCACTCACTCCTCACCTTATATATTTAACCTTATTCACTGTTTCTGATTGTGGAATGTTTTGCTGCTTTGTCTAATTTTTATTTTGTTTATTTGTATTTTTTTTAAAGCACATGACGAGAAAAATGTTATGTAATGTAGATGAAGATGATGATGATTATTATTGCTGTTGTTATTATTATTGTTATTATTATTATTATTATTGTTATTATTATTATTATTATTATTATCATTATTAATCTATCCATGGGGGTCACAGTCCAGTGACTTCTGTGCCGGTCCCAAGCCCGGATAAATAGAGAGGGTTGCGTCAGGAAGGGCATCCGGTGTAAAACATTGCCAAATTTAACCATGCGAATCGTCAGTACTCTGAATTTCATACCGGATCGGTCGAGGCCCGGGTTAACAACGACCGCCATCGGCGCCGTTGACCTACAGGGCGCCGGTGGAAATTGGGCTACTGTTGGTGGAAGAAGTAGAGGAGGGAGGAGAGTGCACAGACAGAGAGAGAAGAGGAAAGGTAAGAGTGTAGGACTGAGAATAGGAACTCTGAATGTTGGTACTATGACAGGGAAAGGTAGAGAGCTGGCTGATATGATGGAGAGAAGGAAGGTGGATATACTGTGTGTACAGGAGACCAGGTGGAAGGGTAGCAAGGCTCGTAGTATAGGAGCAGGATTCAAGCTGTTTTATTATGGTGTGGATAGTAAGAGAAATGGGGTAGGTGTGGTCCTGAAGGAGGAGTTTGTGAGGAATGTCCTGGAGGTGAAGAGAGTGTCAGACAGGGTGATGAGTCTGAAGTTAGAGATTGAAGGGGTGATGTTGAATGTTGTTAGTGGTTATGCCCCACAGGTAGGTTGTGAGTTAGAGGAGAAAGAGAGATTCTGGAGTGAATTAGATGAGGTGATGGAGAGTATTCCCACGGGTGAGAGAGTGGTGATAGGAGCGGATTTTAATGGACATGTTGGTGAGGGGAACACAGGTGATGAGGAGGTGATGGGCAAGTTTGGAGTTAAGGAAAGGAACCTAGAAGGACAGATGGTAGTGGACTTTGCTAAGAGGATGGACATGGGTGTGGTTAACACTTATTTTCAGAAGAGGGAGGAACATAGAGTGACTTACAAGAGTGGAGGTAGGAGAACACAGGTAGACTACATCCTATGTAGAAGAGGCAATCTGAAAGAGATTAGTGACTGTAAAGTGGTAGTGGGAGAGAGTGTAGCCAGACAGCATAGGATGGTGGTGTGTAGGATGACTTTGATGGTCTGTAAGAAGAAGAGGTCAAAGATAGAGAAGAAAACCAAGTGGTGGAAGCTGAAAAAGGAGGAATGTTGTGAGGAATTTAGACAGAAGTTGAGGCAGGCTCTGGGTGGTCAGGTAGTGCTGCCAGATGACTGGGAAACTACAGCAGAAGTGATCAGGGAGACAGGGAGAAAGGTGCTGGGTGTGTCATCTGGAAGGAGGAAAGAAGATAAGGAGACTTGGTGGTGGAATGAGGAAGTTCAGGATAGTGTCCAGAGGAAGAGGTTAGCCAAGAAGAAGTGGGACATGGACAGGACTGAAGAGAATAGACAGGAATACAAGGAGTTACAGCGCAGAGTGAAGAGGGAGGTGTCTAAGGCCAAGCAGAAGGCATATGACGAGTTGTACACTAGGTTAGACACTAGAGAAGGACAGAAGGACTTGTACAGGTTAGCTAGGCAGAGGGATCGAGATGGGAAGGATGTGCAGCAAGTTAGAGTTATTAAGGATAGAGATGGAAGGGTGCTCACAAGTGAGGAGAGTGTACAGAGGAGATGGAAGGAGTACTTTGAGGAGCTGATGAATGAGGAAAATGAGAGGGAAAAAAGAGTAGAAGGGGTGAACTCTGTGGAACAGCAAGTAGATAAGATTAGAAAGGATGAAGTCAGGAAGGCTTTGAAGAGGATGAAAAGTGGAAAGGCAGTTGGTCCTGACGACATCCCGGTGGAGGTCTGGAAGTGTCTGGGAGAGGCAGCAGTGGAATTTTTAACTAGTTTGTTCAACAGGGTTTTAGAGAGTGAGAGGATGCCTGAGGAATGGAGAAGAAGTGTGTTAGTGCCGATCTTTAAGAATAAGGGTGACGTGCAGAGTTGCAGCAACTATAGGGGGATAAAGTTGATGAGCCATACAATGAAGCTATGGGAAAGAGTAGTGGAAGCTAGGTTAAGGAAGGTAGTGGAAATTTGTGAGCAGCAGTATGGCTTCATGCCCAGAAAGAGCACAACTGATGCAATTTTTGCTCTGAGAATTTTGATGGAGAAGTATAGGGATGGTCAGAGGGAGTTGCACTGTGTGTTTGTAGACTTGGAGAAAGCGTATGACAGGGTGCCAAGAGAAGAGCTGTGGTACTGTATGAGGAAGTCAGGAGTAGCAGAGAAGTATGTCAGAGTGGTGCAGGACATGTATGAGAGGAGCAGGACAGTGGTGAGGTGTGCTGTAGGTCAGACAGAGGAGTTCAAAGTGGAGGTGGGACTGCATCAGGGATCGGCTCTGAGCCCCTTCCTGTTTGCTATAGTGATGGACCAGTTGTCAGGGGAGGTCAGACAGGAGTCTCCTTGGACAATGATGTTTGCAGATGACATTGTGATCTGTAGTGAGAGCAGGGAGCAGGTGGAGGAAAACCTGGAGAGGTGGAGGTTTGCGCTGGAGAGAAGAGGAATGAAAGTTAGTGGTAGTAAGACTGAGTACATGTGTGTGAATGAAAGGGAGGGAAGTGGAACAGTAAGGTTACAGGGTGAAGAGGTGAAGAAGGTGCAGGAGTTTAAGTACTTGGGGTCAACAGTCCAGAGTAATGGAGAGTGTGGGAAAGAGGTAAAGAAGCGAGTACAGGCAGGTTGGAATGGGTGGAGAAAGGTGTGGGGAGTTCTGTGTGAGAGGAAAATATCAGCGAGAATCAAGGGGAAGGTGTACAGGACAGTGGTGAGAGCGGCCATGCTGTATGGTTTAGAGACAGTGTCACTGAGGAAGAGACAGGAGTCAGAGCTAGAGGTAGCAGAGCTGAAGATGTTGAGGTTCTCTTTGGGAGTGACAAGATTGGACAGGATTAGGAACGAGTACATCAGAGGGACAGCTCATGTTGGACGTTTGGGGGACAAAGTTAGGGAGGCCAGATTAAGTTGGTTTGGACATGTTCAGAGGAGGGAGAGTGAGTATATTGGTAGGAGAATGTTGGACATGGAGCTGCCAGGCAGGAGGCAAAGAGGAAGGCCAAAGAGGAGGTATATGGATGGAATTAATGAGGATATGAAGCTAGTGGGTGCAAGTGTTGAGGATGCAGAAGATAGGGATAGGTGGAGAGAGATGATTCGCTGTGGAGACCCCTGAAGGGAAAAGCCGAAAGAAGAAGAAGAAGAAGATTATCATTATTGTTGTTATTTATTATTGTTGTTATTATTATTATTATTATTGTTGTTGTTGTTGTTGTTGTGATTACTTTACTTTAAATTCCAACCTTGACCCTAATCCTTAGTAAATCCAGTTTTAGCCAGTTAGAGTCTCTTTGACTCCATCAGCAGCATCTTAAGAGTCAGTTTCCTCTTGAGACAGATCTGATTGATTCTCACACACACACACACACACACACACACACACACACACACACACACACACACACACACCTACAGCGTATAGTGTATACACACAGAGTATATTTTATCTACTCTATTTTTCAATTTATTTGACTCTATTTTATTTCTATTTTATTTTATTGTGTACATAATGACTCTAGTCCTTTTACTTTCTGTCCTACAGACACTTTACATTCTGTCACTGATTCTTTTTCTTCTGTTTTCTAGATTTTTTTTCTATAATATTCTTTTGTAATATTGAATATAAATAATCAGGCTAATGAAATAATTTGAAAATTGAAATCGAACAGAGAGAGAGAGAGAAAGAGAGAGAGAGAGAGAGAGGGAGAGAAACATCTGTGTGCGCGCACGTACGCACAAGTATTGACGGGTGCGCGCACGTCTCCTTTCTGTTTTTCCTCTCTTGTCTTCTCGCGTTGAGCTCCGGGAGCGCGCATCCGTCCCCCCCTCCTTCCGCTCTCACTACAATTAAGTCTGCATTCTCACACACACACACACACACACACATATATACACACACACATACACACTGGAGTGTTCCGGGAGCGTCGCGGCTGCGTTTCCTCGCATCATTTCCGCCATTTTTCGTGTCGGATCGCGGCGATGTTTCACGCAGCAGAGCGGCAGTGAGGTGAAGACAGACTGAGGGAGGAAGAGGAGGAAGAGGAAGAGCAGGAAACGCGTCCGTGTGTGTGTGTGGTGATGGTGATGTGGTGCTGATGATGAGGATGATGATGATGGTTTCTCCGCGTCTGCCTGCTATGGCTCTCCCTGAGCTCTTCCTCAGGCTCTTCCTCTGCGCTCAGCTCATCTCCAGGTAAGATGTTACAATATCAGGAAGAGAAGAAGAAGAAAGAAAGCAATAAACAGTCTTGATGTAACCCGTTTAGTCGGTTTGATGAAACGCGTGAGGATGTGACACATTCCGTAACATGCACAGAGGAGCAGAATAAGGAGACTTCCCCGCTGTGGTTGTCCCCCCGTGCACCTTTCCAGCATCACCTCGTCAACATGGCGCCGGTGGCAGCGTGCAGTGGTGATAGTGTGTTGATATTGTGGTGATGCAGTGAAGATGTGATGATGAAGTGATGATGCTTTGAGATGCTCCATGATGTGATGCAGTGGTCTGGTGATGCTATGATACCACGTGGTCCTGATGCTGTGATTATATGGTGCTGCTGTGATGATTCTGTGATGCTCCAGTGCTGTGATCCTCTGATGGAGGTGTGATGAGATGTGCTGTGGTGATGAAGATGATGATGGAGATTTTCCTTTGATGTTATGATGCTGTGATGCTATGATGATGTGATGCTGTAGCACTGTGATGATGCTGTGCTCTGGTTCAGATGTGGTGATGCTGTGATGAGGGTGTGATGTGATGAAGCTGTGATGAAGCTGTGATGAAGCTGTGCTCCAGTTCAACTCAGCTGGAGACACACATGCATGAGTAAACACTGATGCTCTGCTTGTACAAAGAGAGAAATTAAAGCCTCCATGTTGCATAAGGAAAAAGGAAACAGGCCTCAGTGTGTGTGTGTGTGTGTGTGTGTGTGTGTGTGTGTGTGTGTGTGTGGGGTGCGCGTGTGAGAGAGAGTGTGTGAGAGAGAGCCCTACTTTTATTTGCTAATATTTTAAACTGAATTACAGATGGAGCAGCAGCAGAAACAGAGCCTCAGACAGCCTCTCATCTCTCATCTCATCTCCCTGTCTCTTCCTACATTTTCATCAAATGCTCCTCTTACATTCTTTTGTCTGCTGCTGAAGAATGTCAGCTGTTTATTTTTCCACCTCATCATCTCTGATGGTTTACATGTCCTGTGTATGCTCAATAGCTCAGTAACAAACTGCTCGTTTAATAACAAATAACATGAAAAACTACAAAAATACAGAAAACTAGCAATGAAGCAGTTCCTTGTTGAAAATCCAGAAACTTTACACATTTAGAAATCCATCAAAAGTCCGAAGAAGCATTTGGAGTTTGTGTATAAACACGCTTAACTTCTTCCAGTCTGTGTTTCTATACATTTGGATCCTTTCCATAAATCCATCATCTTGTAAAATCTCTGGATTTAAATGTGGCAGAAAGCAGGAGGCGCACACTTATGACATCAGAGTTCAACGATTGGTTAAAAGAAAGAAAGAAAGCAAGAAAGAAAGAAAGAAGTCATTAGAAGGATGAAATGGAGTTAAAGCAGAGCTGCTTGTAGAGGGACCTGTTGATCGACAAGAAAACAACAGAAAAATAGAGTTTATATAGAAATAAACCAAATGTACAAGATTACAAACACAGAGGAAGTGATGCAGAGGAAGTGATTATAACTGGCAGGAAGTAAACCAGCCTCCCGGATTTCCATGCTCTACTCCATTTAGTCTGGGAAAATTTCTGTATAAATATTCTAAAAACATTTCAGAATTTTTTAAAAGAGTCAGGTGAGCAGCCTTCATCTGTCAGGATGAGGAAGATTCACTCAGCGTGTTAAGATCTTCAGCTCTTTAATGATACTTACTCACTAATGGGATTAAGAAGGATTTGTCCAAGATGAGGAACTCGAGATCACGTCAGTCTTCTTCTAGCACCTATAGGGGTTCCATTTGTTTCAAGACAAAACTTCAACACTTTTACTCTTCATCCTCTCATTTAAAACCATTAAAAAATGTAAATAAAATAATAAAAAATAAATAAATACATAAATAATAATAATAATAATAATAATAATAATAATAATAATAATAATAATTTTATTTTCTACAAAAATAGTTCTAAATTATTTTAATATATTGCTATTAACAACAATGAAACAACAATAATATTAATAATAATAATATTATTCTTACACACACATTTCCACAGCTCTCTGGATGCTGAATCCGTACAGCAGGATGTTTGTGGCTTATTGTGTTTATATTTTGAGTCGTGTGGATTACCCCAGTTGTTATTTTGAGAACTTGTTTGAAGAAACAATTCCATCGTCTCTGAATAAGATTTGTTCTTTTGCGCTGATGATGTCCACGACATGTGAACGCAGGATATTTCGGAGCTTCCGGCTGCATTGATTCCTGATGTTACTGATGTTAAGCGTTAAACCTCTGGCTGGTGAGCTGTGTGGTCATCAGGTGTGGACTCTCTCAGTTCTCGTTGCTCAGCGGATCTGAAACTACAATATCCAGATGTAACGTAAAATAAGTGTAATGAATGTACAGGAGTCCAGTAAACGCTTGTCCATCCACACGGCAGCCTTGAGGATGGGCAGAAGCAGACTGTTTTTATTTTTAATTCCTTTGTTCAGGGAAACTGAACCCCCTGACCGTCACACCCATGTGTTTCTTCTCCAAACTCTTCCTCACACAGTTGTACAGAAGCTCTGTGTGTGTGTGTGTGTGGAGCTTTACAGTTTAAGTCCCTGTACACAGAGCAGCTCCATGAGGACATGGTGTGGAGGTGAAGGTTAGAGTGAAACACTGGAGTGTCCTGCACAGAGCCCTGACTCTGACTCAACCCCACTGACCACCCACTCACCCCCAGACCTCCTCACTCTGATCTCACTAATGCTCTTGTAGCTGAATGATCACTAATCCCCACAGACACACTCCAACATCTAGTGGAGAACCTTCCAGAAGACTGGAGCTGATTAGAACAGGAGAGGGAATGAGACGTTCTACACACACACTCAGTGTGACAGTCAGGGGGCACATACTTTTGGAAATATTCAGTGTACTTTGATTGTTTTTAAGATATAATAATAATTAGTGTGAGGTCTTCAGATGATCTAAAACATTTCCAACATGCTATTTTTTTGACCCAGAAATGATCCTAAACCTCTGTTGAGGTTCTGTAATGGCCTCAGCAGCAGATTTTTAAGAAGTTGCTTTAAACTTTGTGTTGAGTTTCAGTCTGAACTGGGGCACGGCAGCAGGCCTGAAATCTGCAGGTAGAAGTTTGGAGTCTGTGGGGAAGCAGCGGGTCAGCGTGACATTTCTGTTTAGATCAAAACCTCCGGTGAGTTAGTGAGAGCGCGACATGTGGCTCAAAGCCCGGTGTTTTATTTCATCTGCAGCAGCCAGGCAGGGATTAAAGCTCCGCCGCGCTGAAGACCGCAGATGACCGTGATATCACGCTGCGGGGCGGCTCGCAGAGCAGAACCCCCAAGTTCACCTTTATTCCTGTAAACCTCTGGAGCATCACGCAGGCCAGCAAGCCATCACTACGGAGAGAGAGAGAGGGAGAAAGAGAGAGAGAGAGAGAGAGAGGATCAGCTGGAGGATCAGCTGGAGGATCAGATGGTGGATCATATTCCACTACATCACATTATCTCTGAAAGATTCCCACAGAAATCATCTGCAATAAGTGATTACTATAAAACAAATAAACTTTTAATCATGTGAATTAATTAATAAACACGCGATGAAGCAGAGTTACTCTTACTGCATGAGCGGGTGATTATTTTCCTCAAACAGCACGACCCCGAGTGATTATTCCTCTTTAATTCCACAGAGATTTACAAACTATTCCAGTTTTATTGATTAAAAACATCACACTCTTTATATTTTTCATTCACAGAGTCACTTCCTGTTGTCACTTCCGTTATAGCAGTTTTAAACTGACTAATCCCTCAGCAGTCTCTCTTTATTCTCTCTCATACAGTTAATAAGAGAAAATAAATCGTGTTCCTGAGAAACAGGAAAAGTGTAAACTCCTCGGTGTTCATGCACAAGTTCGGTGGAAAAAACTAAACAGGATTAAAGATTTAGGTGGATTTTTAAAGTCAGTGTGAACCTGCAGTCAATCTGACTCATCTCTAAAGAGTGAAATTTGATTGGCTGTGATGTCACTCATCTAAATATATTACCAACACATTCAGTCCATCAGGATTTTAGGCTCCGCCCCAAATCTCATAGCTGTCATTCTGGTTTACTGTGTAAATATGGACTTTAACTGATGGCTGTTTTTCCCTCGACTCTGCTAGCGAGAGCTTCAGCTCCTGGTGTGACCTCGTTGAGCTCAGCGCCGTGTTTCTGTCTCTGATTGAGCTAATCTCCTTTAGCGGACCTTAACAGCTCATCTTTAGAGGTCATGTGATCAGGGAAGCGCAGGCCCTCTGAGGTCAGGATGCTGACTGCTCTCGTCTCTGGAGGGTGTTGAGGATGTGACTCCTGATTTTCAGTTTAACACACACACACACACACACACACACACACACACACACACACACAGAGTCAGGCAGGATGATGGGTTTAACTAACACCAGCGTGTGAAGGAAATGTCACTCGAACTCGATCACAGATAAATTGTGAACACTGAAAGCTTCTGTATAAATCTCACACTGAATTAAAGGTTGGCTAACGCTAGCACACTTAGCATGTGAGCTGTTTAAACAACTATATTTGAAATATTGAAATAATTTGCAATTTAAACAGATATATTTTTAAAAACGGTGTCTGAGAGCAGAGCACACAGTAAAACTATAAAACTCATCACTGAATTAAAGTCTGTGTGGAGCGTCGCCGCTAACAGCAGGCTAACTGTCACTGTTAACATGAACAGGGCTAATCATAATAGCGTCCTGGATGTGATCATGGAAATGTGAGGAAGCAGTCAGCACATGGTCACTGCTCGTTATGTAACGATGACAGCAGTGGAATTGACATCTGAGCTCTGTGTCCAGGACACACCCACATTCCTCTGTACACTGACCACACCAGGGCTTTTATTCTGTACACTGACCACAGCGGGGCTTTTATTCTGTACACTGACCACACCGGGGCTTTTATTCTGTAAACTCACCACACCAGGGCTTTTATTCTGTGCAATGACCACACCAGGGCTTTTGTTCTGTAAACTGACCACACCGGGGCTTTTATTCTGTAAACTGACCATTTGTTTGGTTTTAGCTGACTGTGTTGCGTTGTTGTTGTTAACAGATGATGGACGTTTCGTTGCTGTGGACTGAAACCCGTCATGAGTTTGTTTGGGTTTATGAGATTAAATGTGTAAATAAAAGGTGTTTAGAAGTCGCATTGTTGTGTTAAACACTGCAGCCACCGACACACCTGCTGTGGGGTCAAAAGGACAAATAACACAAATAACACAAACAACACGCCTACTACACAAAATAGTACACAACTTGACACTGACACAGAGACCTGAGCAAAATAAAGCTGAAATGTTGCGAGCGTGTGGGAGGTGAAGCATCCTGGCAGGCTGGAGAGGGATGATGAACAATATCACAAAGAAACACAACAACAACAACAACAACAACAACACACCTCCATCAGAGACAAACACTAAACCACAGCAGGAAGGAGCATGTGCAGGCTACCGGGCTAGCGGGCTAACAGGCTAGCGGTGGTTAAAGAGGCATGAGCACAGGTGTGAGAACCTCAGAAGGAGGAGAGGAGAGGAGAGAGAAGAGGAGAGGATGAGGAGAGGAAAGAGGAGAGGATGGGGAGGAGAGAATGAGGAGAGGAGACAGGAGGAGAGCGGAGGAGAGAGAAGAGTAGGAGAGGATGAGGAGAGAGAAGAGGAGAGGAGGAGAGGATGAGGGGAGGAGAGGAGAGAATGAGGAGATAAGAGAGGAGAGGATGAGGGAGGAGAGAGAAAAGAAGAGAAGAGAAGAGGAGAGGGGTTCATGTGTCTGATGTTGGTTTAATGTTAAAATGTAAACTGCCGGAAGCAACATAGACCCACAGGAGCTGATTATTACTGATTATATACAATTAATACAACATCCACACCACATCACTTTACTGTATTTAGATCACTCACTTTACCTCTCTACTCTCTACTCTCCTCTACTCTCACTCTACTCACTCTACTCATCTACTCACTCTACTCTCTCTACTCACTCTACTCTCTCTCCTCTCACTCTACTCTCTCTACCCTCACTCTACTCACTCTACTCACTCTCCTCTCACTCTACTCACTCTCCCCTCACTCTACTCTCTCTACCCTCACTCTACTCTCTCTAATCTCTCTACTCTCTCTACTCACTCTACTCTCACTCTACTCTCTCTACTCTCACTCTACTCACTCTACCCTCACTCTACTCACTCTACCCTCACTCTACTCACTCTACCCTCACTCTACTCTCTCTACTCTCACTCTACTCACTCTACCCTCACTCTACTCACTCTACCCTCACTCTACTCACTCTACCCTCACTCTACTCTCTCTACCCTCACTCTACTCTCTCTAATCTCTCTACTCTCTCTACTCACTCTACTCTCACTCTACTCTCTCTACTCTCACTCTCTCTCACTCTACTCACTCTACTCACTCTACTCACTCTACTCACTCTACCCTCTCCCTCACTCTACTCACTCTACCCTCACTCTACTCACTCTACTCACTCTCCTCTCCCCTACTCACTCTACCCTCACTCTACTCTCTCTACCCTCACTCTACTCTCAACCCCTACTCTCTCTACTCACTCTACTCTCACTCTACTCTCTCTACTCTCACTCTACTCACTCTACCCTCACTCTACTCACTCTACCCTCACTCTACTCACTCTACCCTCACTCTACTCTCTCTACTCTCACTCTACTCACTCTACCCTCACTCTACTCACTCTACCCTCACTCTACTCACTCTACCCTCACTCTACTCTCTCTACCCTCACTCTACTCTCTCTAACTCTCACTCTCTCTACTCACTCTACTCTCACTCTACTCACTCTACTCTCACTCTACTCTCACTCTACTCACTCTACTCACTCATCTCTCTCTCACTCTACTCACTCTACTCTCACTCTACACACTCTACTCACTCTACTCACCTCTCACTCTACTCACTCTCCTCTCACTCTACTCACTCTACCCTCACTCTACTCTCTCTACCTCACTCTACTCTCTCTACTCTCACCCCTCACTCACTCTACTCTCACTCTACTCTCTCTACTCTCACTCTACTCACTCTACCCTCACTCTACTCACTCTACCCTCACTCTACTCACTCTACCTCACTCTACTCTCTCTACTCTCACTCTACTCACTCTACCCTCACTCTACTCACTCTACCCTCACTCTACTCACTCTACCCTCACTCTACTCTCTCTACCCTCACTCTACTCTCTCTAATCCTCTACTCTCTCTACTCACTCTACTCTCACTCTACTCCTCTACTCTCACTCTACTCACTCTACCCCACTCTCTACTCTCACTCTACCACTCTACCCTCACTCTACTCTCTCTACCCTCACTCTACTCTCTCTACTCACTCTCACTCTCATTCTACTCCCACTCTACTCTCACTCTACACACTCTACTCTCTCTCTACTCTCACTCTACTCTCTCTCTACTCTCACTCTACACACTCTACTCTCACTCTACACACTCTACTCTCACTCTCTCACTCTACTCTCACTCTACACAATCTACTCTCACTCTACACACTCTACTCTCTCTCTACTCTCACTCTACACACTCTCTCTCTCTACTCTACTCTACACACTCTACCTTCTCTACTCTCACTCTACACACTCTACTCTCTCTCTACTCTCACTCTACGCACTTTACTCTCACTCTGCTCACTACTCTCACTCTACACACTCTACTCTCACTCTACACACTCTACTCTCACTCTACGCACTCTACTCTCACTCTACACACTCTACTCTCTCTCTACTCTCACTCTACACACTCTACTCTCACTCTGCTCACTCTACTCTCACTCTACGCACTCTACTCTCACTCTACACAATCTACTCTCACTCTACACAATCTACTCTCACTCTACTCTCACTCTACACACTCTACTCTCACTCTACACAATCTACTCTCACTCTACACACTCTACTCTCACTCTACTCTCAATCTACACACTCTACTCTCTCTCTATTCTCACTCTACACACTCTACTCTCACTCTACACACTCTACTCTCCTCTACTCTCACTCTACACACTCTACTCTCTCTCTACTCTACTCTCACTCTACCCCCACTCTACTCTCCTCTACCAATCTACTCTCCTCTACCTCACTCTCACTCTACTCTCACTCTACACACTCTACTCTCACTCTCTCATCTACTCTCACTCTACACAATCTACTCTCACTCTACACACTCTACCTCACTCTACTCTCACTCTACCACTCTATCTCTCTCTCACTCTCACTCTACACATTCTACTCTCACTCTCCACTCTACTCTCTACTCTACACAATCTACTCTCTCTCTACTCTCACTCTACACATCTACTCTCACTCTACACATCTACTCTCACTCTCCACTCTCTCTCACTCTACACACTCTACTCTCACTCTACTCTCACTCTACTCACTCTATCTCACTCTACCACTCTACCTCACTCTACTTCTACTATCTCACTCTACACTACTCTCTCTCTACTCTCACTCTACCACTCTCTCTCACTCTCTCACTCTACACAATCTCTCTCACTCTACTCCTCTACTCTACTCTCCTCTCCCTCTACTCTCTCTCTCTCTCACTCTACACTCTACTCTCACTCTCTCACTCTACTACAATCTACTCTCACTCTACACACTCTACTCTCTCTCTACTCTGTACTCTCACTTACCACTTACTCTCACCTCCACCTCTCTTTTTATATATTTATATTTCTCACTTATTCTCCCATATTATATATAATCCTCTATTTTATCTTATTTGTGTTTATTTTTATTCTTTACCTTAGTGTTAAATGGCTATATTTTATGTCAAGGACAGTTGAAAATGCATTTCACTTCCACTTATTGTGTATGATTGTGTATGAATGTGTATAATTGTGTGTGATTGTGTACTATTGTGTGTGATTGTGCGGTACTGTGTGTGATTGTCTGCTATTGTATGTGATTGTCTGCTATTGTGTGGTATATTGTATGAATGTGTATGATTGTGTGTGATTGTGTGCTATTGTGTATGATTGTGTGCTATTGTGTATGATTGTGTGGTATTGTGTATGAATGTGTGTGATTGTGTATGAATGTGTATGATTGATTGTGAGTGATTGTGTGTTATATTGTATGAATGTGTGTTATATTGTATGAATGTGTGTGATTGTGTGGTATATTGTATGAATGTGTGTGATTGTGTGGTATATTGTATGAATGTGTGTGATTGTGTGGTATTGTGTGATATTGTGTGGTATTGTGTGTGATTGTGCGTGATTGTGTGGTATATTGTATGAATGTGTGGTATTGTGTGGTATTGTGTGTGATTGTGTGGTATATTGTATGAATGTGTGTATTGTGTGTATTGTGTGGTATTGTGTGTGATTGTGCGTGATTGTGTGGTATATTGTATGAATGTGTGGTATTGTGTGTGATTGTGTGCTATTGTGTGGTATATTGTATGAATGTGTGTGATTGTGTGGTATTGTGTGTGATTGTGCGTGATTGTGTGGTATATTGTATGAATGTGTGGTATTGTGTGTGATTGTGTGGTATTGTGTGGTATATTGTATGAATGTGTGTGATTGTGTGGTATTGTGTGTGATTGTGCGTGATTGTGTGGTATATTGTATGAATGTGTGGTATTGTGTGTGATTGTGTGCTATTGTGTGGTATATTGTATGAATGTGTGTGATTGTGTGGTATTGTGTGTGATTGTGCGTGATTGTGTGGTATATTGTATGAATGTGTGGTATTGTGTGTGATTGTGTGGTATTGTGTGGTATATTGTATGAATGTGTGTGATTGTGTGGTATTGTGTGGTATATTGTATGAATGTGTGTGATTGTGTGGTATTGTGTGTGATTGTGCGTGATTGTGTGGTATATTGTATGAATGTGTGGTATTGTGTGTGATTGTGTGGTATATTGTATGAATGTGTGGTATTGTGTGTGATTGTGTGGTATTGTGTGGTATATTGTATGAATGTGTGTGATTGTGTGTGATTGTGTGGTATCACTCTGACCAGTTTTTGATTCTGCATAATGAGCGATGGATATACACCTTGCTTGTTCTTCAGCTGTTCTTGAGACCAAATATCATTCATCTGATCAGCGGAATTTTCTGTCACCGATGACGTGGTTTCCTCCTCCATTATTCCTGACTGATGTAACTCGCTCTGCTTCTGTTTTCCGCTGTCCTGATCCAGGTGTGCAGCTCCGTCTCCGGGATCTTTTTTGATCAGATGCACCGTCAGCTTTACTCCGGGATGTAAAAAATGAAAATATGTTTGACGGTCTCTGACATTTTGAAAATATAATTATTTTTTAGATAGATCAATATACCATCCCTTCTTTCTGCTGCTCACTGCATGAGAAACAATAATCACCAACCAATGAGAGGGATCGTGAACTTAAGAAAGCTGATTGGTCGAAAATATATGTTGATGGCCAATAGCTAAGTGTAACCTCTAAGTGCATCTGCATAAACCCAGTCAGCCTTGCTCGCTGTGTTTCACTCAGTCATTCACACACACACACACACACACACACACACACACACACACACATACACACACACACACACACACACACACACACACACGCACGCTGTCAGGTCACCAGGCACAAGTTAATGCCGGATCCATTAAAATAAATACCGGAACGCAAAACACGAAAATCAGACATTTTCTGGAAGAGGATCCGGCTCAAATTAAACGCTGATTGTGTGTTATCGTGTGTGATTGTGTGTTATTGTGTTTGATTGTGTGTGATTGTGTTTGATTGTGTGTGATTGTGTTTGATTGTGTGTGATTGTGTTTGATTGTGTGTGATTGTGTATAATTGTGTGTTATTGTGTGTGATTGTGTGTTGTGTATAATTGTGTGTTGTGTTATTGTGTTAGTGGATTGTGTATAATTGTGTGTGATTGTATGTGATTGTGTATAATTGTGTGTTATTGTGTGTTATTGTGTGTGATTGTGTATAATTGTGTGTTATTGTGTGTGATTGTATGTGATTGTGTATAATTGTGTGTTATTGTGTGTGATTGTGTATAATTGTGTGTTATTGTGTGTGATTGTATGTGATTGTGTATAATTGTGTGTTATTGTGTATAATTGTGTGTTATTGTGTGTGATTGTGTGTTGTGTATAATTGTGTGTTGTGTTATTGTGTGTGATTGTGTATAATTGTTTGTGATTGTATGTGATTGTGTATAATTGTGTGTTATTGTGTGTGATTGTGTATAATTGTGTATAATTGTGTGTTATTGTGTGTGATTGTATGTGATTGTGTATAATTGTGTGTTATCGTGTGTGATTGTATGTGATTGTGTATAATTGTGTGTTATTGTGTGTGATTGTATGTGATTGTGTATAATTGTGTGTTATTGTGTGTGATTGTGTATAATTGTGTGTGATTGTATGTGATTGTGTATAATTGTGTGTGATTGTATGTGATTGTGTATAATTGTGTGTTATTGTGTGTGATTGTGTATAATTGTGTGTTATCGTGTGTGATTGTATGTGATTGTGTATAATTGTGTGTTATCGTGTGTTATTGTGTGTGATTGTGTGTGATTGTGTATAATTGTGTGTTATTGTGTTTGATTGTATGTGATTGTGTATAATTGTGTGTTATCGTGTGAGATTGTGTGTTATTGTGTGTGATTGTGTATAATTGTGTGTTATTGTGTTTGATTGTGTGTGATTGTGTATAATTGTGTGTGATTGTGTGTTATTGTGTATGATTGTGTGTTATTGTGTATGATTGTGTGTTATTGTGTGTGATTGTGTATAATTGTGTGTTTTATTGTGTGTTATTGTGTATGATTGTGTGTTATTGTGTATAATTGTGTGTTATTGTGTTTGATTGTGTGTGATTGTGTATAATTGTGTGTGATTGTGTGTTATTGTGTGTGATTGTGTATAATTGTGTGTTATTGTGTGATTGTGTATAATTGTGTGATTGTGTGTTATTGTGTGTGATTGTGTGTTATTGTGTATGATTGTGTGTATTGTGTGTGATTGTGTGTTATTGTGTGTATTGTGTATGATTGTGTATAATTGTGTGTTATTGTGTATGATTGTGTATAATTGTGTGATTGTGTGTTATTGTGTGTGATTGTGTGTTATTGTGTATCTTCTTCTTCTTCTTTGGGCTTTTCCCTTCAGGGGTCTCCACAGCGAATCATCTCTCTCCACCTATCCCTATCTTCTGCATCCTCAACACTTGCACCCACTAGCTTCATATCCTCATTAATTCCATCCATATACCTCCTCTTTGGCCTTCCTCTTTGCCTCCTGCCTGGCAGCTCCATGTCCAACATTCTCCTACCAATATAATTGTGTGTTATTGTGTATGATTGTGTATAATTGTGTGATTGTGTGTTATTGTGTGTGATTGTGTGTTATTGTGTGTGACCGTGTATGTGACAAAATTAATCTGAATTTCAGACGGTTAAAGACACGATTTAGACTTCATTTATAGCAAATAACAGTGTGTGTGTGTGTATGTGTGTGTGTGTGTGTGTGTGTGTGTGTGTGTGTGTGTGTGTGTGTGTGTGTGTGCATGCCCCTTCATTTCCACTGTAAGATACATTACAGAGTTGAGGAGAGGGGACAGTGGGGATATGGAGTGTGTGATGTCCGCAGGTCAGAAACGTGTGTAAAATACTGGAGAACAGAGCGATCTGTGAATCCTGGTCCCTGGTGAGGCCCCTGGATCAGAAGGACCTGGAAAGATAGGACCCGGGGATCGGGGGGGGTCTTTGGGGACCCTGAGCTCAGAAAGCTGTGAAAGCACAAAGACCTGGGAATGTAGGACCCTGGGAACACAACATAATATGTTGCTGGGAGTACAAAACCCATGGAGAACCCATGGAGAACCCACAGAGATCCTGGGCACATCAGAATACACTCACATTCATTCATTTTATTACAAAGCATATTTAACAAGGGAAATCTTACTCCTACTGATGAGAGCAGACGTGACA
Source organism: Hemibagrus guttatus (assembly GCA_033459395.1). Lineage (NCBI taxonomy): Eukaryota > Metazoa > Chordata > Actinopteri > Siluriformes > Bagridae > Hemibagrus > Hemibagrus guttatus. The sequence goes on along the minus strand of JAUCMX010000014.1, from coordinate 509,215 downwards.
GCAGGGATGGAATATCTCAGAAACGAGATGAGGAAGAAACCAGAGAGGAACCGGACTCAAAAGAAAACCCATCTCCCTCAAGGTGACGTGGGAGATCGTTACTCTTACTTTACTCCACTACTGAACACTATGACATCATACAGTGCTCTGGGTGTTGAATTTTCACTACAACCTCAGGGCCTTTATTCTGGTAATAATGGAGTTCATCAGCAGATGTTTCAAGATGCAGTGCATCGGTTGATGAAAGCATGCTTATGCGGAGTACTGAGACCTGTGCTAGCCGTGTATTAGCACTGCAGGGGTGTGTGTGTGTGTGTGTGTGTGTGTGTGTGTGTGTGTGTGAGACGCGAACTCGTTCACCTCAGCTCTCAGTCAGAACGAGGTGTATTGTCATCATGGAGTGTCGCTTTAATGGGATTTAAAATGTTCTGTAAAGAGGCGAGACTCGTCCCGTCGCTATCGCAGCCTGCGTCTCACATCCGAACCGATCAGTTACAAAGAACTCCTTCATGTATTCAGCTGAAACGTCTTCACTCCACCTTCTCATTAACACCAGGACCTGGTGTGCAGCAGGAGAGTGACGGAGGAGTGGGTTTCAGACTTCTCTACAAATATTATCATGAGCTCTGGCAGGAGGAGGAGATGCCACAAACATCAACACCCTCTGTGATGCTGCAGTCCTCATCTCCTGACCTCTGGATTGGGATGTTTTAGTTCCTACAGCAGCAGCAGCTCCAACATGAAGCTGGTTATTTTCCCCTAACGGCATGTCCCCATGTCTGTGATTCCTCTCAGAAACCGCAAAGCAGTGTAAACTCCTCTGTCCTGAAGATGTGGAGAACTTCAAGTTCCAGCTTCACCTCTGACTGATACACACACACACACACACACACACACACACACACTGATACATAGCACTGACACTGGAGACTCTTTCTACACATCACTCACTCACTCACACACACACACTGATACATAGCACTGACTCTGGAGACTCTTTCTACACATCACACACACACACACACACACACACAGCACTGACACTGGAGACTCCTTGCACACATGATGATATTAAATAAACGTCTCCTTACATCAAGAAGACATCTCCAAATTTATCCACATTTTATTCAGTGTGTTATCAGTGGAGTGTGAGCTGTACTCGTCCCTGTGATGGAGCCGTTGCTATGGAAACGATAAGGTATCAGAGTGAGTGCATTAATATAAAGCTGCACTAGTCAACACCTGATCCACCAATCAGAGTCCAGAACTCAGCAGTTTGGGGGTGTGTGTGTGTGTGTGTGCGTGTGCGTGTGTGTGTGTGTGTGTGTGTGTGTGTGTAAATGTAGAGTAAAGACACTGGAGTGTTTTATTGCAGTTCAGATGATTTGTTAAATTCACTCCCGTGGACGTGAAGCGTTTCTCAACCTTCCTGTAACTAACACTGTAGCCGCGGCGCCTGCTTCCTGCTTTAGATGATTCATTAGAGAAATGTTTTTTTTTTCTTCTGCTTGAAGAACAGACCTGGAGTCTGGCCAGAGGATGTAATGGACTTTAGAGAAGCTTTGAGCACTCAGAGATCTGTGGGAGCAGACAGCAGGTCGCGGGATGAGGCTGTTTTTCCCAGAACACGGTGCAGGAGAAAGCTCTGTGAGCTCTGGCCTTCTCTGTCTCTCTCCACTCTCCAGCACTGAGGAGATGATTTATCCTGGAGAACACAGTGCATCGGGCTTTCTCTCCGGCCGCTTCCATGGTTACAGTCTGCTCGGTCCCTGAGAATTCATGAGCTCTGGATGAAAAACTGAGATGTGAAATAGCTTTCTGTCAGGATTTAGTGTGTGTGGAGTTAAACACTGATCGCGCGTGAGAAAGTCTGTTTAGTCACATAGAGGAAAAAATCTGCAGCTGAAATCATGAGAAAGTCACGAGACTCGTTTCAGAGTGTCTCCATTCTGCTCTGCCTTATCTCATCATTTTATTCATGTTTATCTCGCAGAGATTAGCCGAGATCACGAGAAAAATCATGACACACTTTTCACTAACCTTTTGTTTTTCCAGAAATCTCTGGATCTTACCAGCAGAACATTATTCTGTTCACACTGTGTGAGCTGCATGGACTCTGCAGCGCTGTCAATCAAGCATGCTCATTAGAATATTAGACTATTAGGCCATGCCCATTAGTCTTACATCATCGAGTTCAGCTGCTGTTTGAGTGGTTAATCTCTTTCATTCCGAGATTCGTAATATTTTTTGGGGAATTGTAACAGTGGACAGTAGCTCTGTGTCCTTTTCTTGGATGTTGGCTCTGAAATTTTGTTTCTCTGATCGTTTTCACGTCAGAAATGTTTTTACTTCCGTCACCTCACTCTTTTCTTCTTCTTTTCTGTCTCCAGTTCCTTCCAAACAGAAAACGATGACGACGAAGTGACAAACAAAACCTGGGTGTTGACCCCGAAGGTGTACGAGAGCGACGTCACACACATCCTCAACAGTTTACTGGACGGATACGACAACAAGCTGAGGCCGGATATTGGAGGTGAGTGTTTCCTCATCGTTCTCATCTTTTTGTTCGGTTCTGTCTGTGATATAACTATCAGAGCTGGAGGTGTTTCACTTGAGCTGGATTCAGATCTTTAACCTGATCTTCTCTCCTTTTGGGATCATCAGCAGAGTCTGTAGTATAAACGTGGGAAGAGTTTTTACTGCACCAGATCTGATTTTATTGTATGTTTCGCTCCTGCATGCAACACAAAGCTCAGGTTCTGAACAGAGAAGTATATCAGTGGTGGAACATGCTGCCGTGTCTAATGGGCATGGCCTAAACCCCACCCCTGCGCTGACAATTCCTCATCCTCAGCTTCATCCCTCTGGTTGCTCTCCTCTGGAGACGTGTGTGGCTCTGCTTCTGAAGCCCTGAGATGAATGAGTGAATTGATGAAGAAGTGAAGGGATGAAGGAGTGAAGAGATGAAGGAGTGAAGGATGAAGGAGTGAAGAGATGAAGAAGTGAAGGGATGAAGGAGTGAAGAGATGAAGGAGTGAAGGGATGAAGGAGTGAAGAGATGAAGAAGTGAAGGGATGAATGAGTGAATTGATGAAGAAGTGAAGGGATGAAGGAGTGAAGAGATGAAGGAGTGAAGGATGAAGGAGTGAAGAGATGAAGAAGTGAAGGGATGAAGGAGTGAAGAGATGAAGAAGTGAAGGGATGAAGGAGTGAAGGGATGAAGGAGTGAAGAGATGAAGGAGTGAAGGGATGAAGATGAAGTGAAGGGATGAAGGAGTGAAGGGATGAAGGAGTGAAGGGATGAAGGAGTGAAGAGATGAAGGAGTGAAGGGATGAATGAATGAAGAGATGAATGAGTGAGGTGATGAAGGAGTGAAGGGATGAATGAGTGAGGTGATGAAGGAGTGAAGGGATGAATGAGTGAGGTGATGAAGGAGTGAAGGGATGAATGAGTGAGGTGATGAAGGAGTGAAGAGATGAATGAGTGTTTTCCAAAAAATAAAGAAGCTAGCCTGAGTTACAGCAGCGTGACCCTGAGGCAGTTGATGAAGGAATGAATGCTGTAGACGTCTCACACAGCACCGAGTGTCACATCATTAACAGGATTCTGTCCCATGAGCCTCTGCTGGAGGTAAATCCTCTCGGTGCTGAAGATCTCCTCAGGGATCTACCACACGACCTGAGAGCATTTACACTTAAACACCTCCTGCTCAGTTCTGCATGTGGATCTGTTCATGAATAATCTGATCATCCTCACCTACACCCCAATGAATAAATAGCTGTCTGTCTATATGTATACCTGTACATCTGTCTGTCTGTATATCTGTCTGCCCAGATATCTGTCTGTCTGTATATCTGTCTCTGTATATCAGTCTGTCTGTGTGTCTGTATGTCTGTCTGTCTGTCTGTATATCTGTCTGTCTGTCATTCCTCAGTGAGCAGCTCATGTTGGAATAACGTACACAGCCCTGACATTTCCGTCTCTGTGTTGTTTCTGTAAACCTCACAGCTTGTACAGACGTTCTATTTTAGTCTCCTTGCAGTTTGCAAGCAGATGACTGAACTGTCCCACAGCGTCACAACAACACGTTTAGGATGTGTTAGCATAGCAACATTCCAGATATTCTGAGCGTCTGGCAGCCTGGTGTCATGATGTCAGGATGCTCTCCTGGGAGAAGCTGGAGGACTCGATTCAGAAAAATGTAACATGGATGGTTTTGTAAATGCTCCACGGCTCTGAGAGCTGTATCCGAGCGGCGAGCACAGGGAAGCTTTAAGAGTTTAAGGAGAGCCCCAGGGTTCTATGTTTGGCTTTTTTTCTCTCTTTTTAAAAAAAAAAAAAAATTCTCCTGCTGCCTGAAGCACATGAAGGAGAGGAGCATGGATTGCAGTATAATCCGGCTCAAGTCAATTGTGTGCCTCATGCAATATTTATGCAACTGCGGTCTTTTTTTGTGTGTGTGTGTGTGTGTGTGTGTGTGTGTGTGTGTGTGTGTGTGTGCGCAGCAAGAACCACAGTCCTTTAGGGAATGCTCTGCTTCCATAAAGTTTTGTCTGACACACTCTATCATGTCCAGTGTGAATGTGTATGGTTTTTTTTTTTATCACTGAGAGCTCTACAGGAAGTGTACTGTGTGTGTGTGTGTGTGTGTGTGTGTGTGTGTGTGTGTGTGTGTGTGTGTGTGTGTGTTCATTAGAACCCACTGTTAGAGAAAGTTCTAAGGAAGCACATAATGCTGCCACAGTGTGTAGCAAGTGGAAGACTAATACAAGTGGATATGTGTGTGTGTGTGTGTGTGTGTGTGTGTGAGACCTCGTCCTGAACACAGTTCAGGTTTTAGCAGTAACAAATCAGATACACCCAGTAATATGAGTGCAGAGATACAGGCCTCATTAACACTGATTATTTCCCTATAACAGCATGTCTCACAGTCATTTATTCCTCTTCTCCCTCAGCAGAACGTTATCTGTTTATAGAGACAGTTACAGTGATACACCATAAGGATGTTCTTAATAATCGTATTAATGACTTCTGTCCTAGCAGCTATAAACACTCGTCCCCTCAGCAGTCTCTCTTTATTCTCTCTCTCTTCAGCTATAAACACTCGTCCCCTCAGCAGTCTCTCTTTATTCTCTCTCTCTCTTCAGCTATAAACACTCGTCCCCTCAGCAGTCTCTCTTTATTCTCTCTCTCTCTTCAGCTATAAACACTCGTCCCCTCAGCAGTCTCTCTTTATCTCTCTCTCTCTTTAGCTATAAACACTCGTCCCCTCAGCAGTCTCTCTTTATTCTCTCTCTCTTCAGCTATAAACACTCGTCCCCTCAGCAGTCTCTCTTTATTCTCTCTCTCTTCAGCTATAAACACTCGTCCCCTCAGCAGTCTCTCTTTATTCTCTCTCTCTTCAGCTATAAACACTCGTCCCCTCAGCAGTCTCTCTTTATTCTCTCTCTCTTCAGCTATAAACACTCGTCCCCTCAGCAGTCTCTCTTTATTTCTCTCTCTTCAGCTATAAACACTCGTCCCCTCAGCAGTCTCTCTTTACTCTCTCTCTTCAGCTATAAACACTCGTCCCCTCAGCAGTCTCTCTTTATTCTCTCTCTTCAGCTATAAACACTCATCCCCTCAGCAGTCTCTCTTTATTCTCTCTCTCTCTTCAGCTATAAACACTCGTCCCCTCAGCAGTCTCTCTTTATTCTCTCTCTTCAGCTATAAACACTCGTCCCCTCAGCAGTCTCTCTCTTTATTCTCTCTCTTCAGCTATAAACACTCGTCCCCTCAGCAGTCTCTCTCTTTATTCTCTCTCTTCAGCTATAAACACTCGTCCCCTCAGCAGTCTCTCTTTATTCTCTCTCTTCAGCTATAAACACTCATCCCCTCAGCAGTCTCTCTCTTTATTCTCTCTCTTCAGCTATAAACACTCGTCCCCTCAGCAGTCTCTCTCTTTATTCTCTCTCTCTCTTCAGCTATAAACACTCGTCCCCTCAGCAGTCTCTCTCTTTATTCTCTCTCTCTTCAGCTATAAACACTCGTCCCCTCAGCAGTCTCTCTCTTTATTCTCTCTCTCTTCAGCTATAAACACTCGTCCCCTCAGCAGTCTCTCTTTATTCTCTCTCTTCAGCTATAAACACTCGTCCCCTCAGCAGTCTCTCTCTTTATCTTCTCTCTCTTCAGCTATAAACACTCGTCCCCTCAGCAGTCTCTCTCTTTATTCTCTCTCTCTTCAGCTATAAACACTCGTCCCCTCAGCAGTCTCTCTTTATTCTCTCTCTTCAGCTATAAACACTCATCCCCTCAGCAGTCTCTCTCTTTATCTTCTCTCTCTTCAGCTATAAACACTCGTCCCCTCAGCAGTCTCTCTCTTTATCTTCTCTCTCTTCAGCTATAAACACTCGTCCCCTCAGCAGTCTCTCTTTATTCTCTCTCTTCAGCTATAAACACTCGTCCCCTCAGCAGTCTCTCTTTATTCTCTCTCTTCAGCTATAAACACTCATCCCCTCAGCAGTCTCTCTTTATTCTCTCTCTCTCTTCAGCTATAAACACTCGTCCCCTCAGCAGTCTCTCTTTATTCTCTCTCTTCAGCTATAAACACTCGTCCCCTCAGCAGTCTCTCTCTTTATTCTCTCTCTTCAGCTATAAACACTCGTCCCCTCAGCAGTCTCTCTCTTTATTCTCTCTCTTCAGCTATAAACACTCGTCCCCTCAGCAGTCTCTCTTTATTCTCTCTCTTCAGCTATAAACACTCATCCCCTCAGCAGTCTCTCTCTTTATTCTCTCTCTTCAGCTATAAACACTCGTCCCCTCAGCAGTCTCTCTCTTTATTCTCTCTCTCTCTTCAGCTATAAACACTCGTCCCCTCAGCAGTCTCTCTCTTTATTCTCTCTCTCTCTTCAGCTATAAACACTCGTCCCCTCAGCAGTCTCTCTCTTTATTCTCTCTCTCTTCAGCTATAAACACTCGTCCCCTCAGCAGTCTCTCTTTATTCTCTCTCTTCAGCTATAAACACTCGTCCCCTCAGCAGTCTCTCTCTTTATCTTCTCTCTCTTCAGCTATAAACACTCGTCCCCTCAGCAGTCTCTCTCTTTATTCTCTCTCTCTTCAGCTATAAACACTCGTCCCCTCAGCAGTCTCTCTTTATTCTCTCTCTTCAGCTATAAACACTCATCCCCTCAGCAGTCTCTCTCTTTATCTTCTCTCTCTTCAGCTATAAACACTCGTCCCCTCAGCAGTCTCTCTCTTTATCTTCTCTCTCTTCAGCTATAAACACTCGTCCCCTCAGCAGTCTCTCTTTATTCTCTCTCTTCAGCTATAAACACTCGTCCCCTCAGCAGTCTCTCTTTATTCTCTCTCTTCAGCTATAAACACTCGTCCCCTCAGCAGTCTCTCTTTATTCTCTCTCTTCAGCTATAAACACTCATCCCCTCAGCAGTCTCTCTCTTTATTCTCTCTCTTCAGCTATAAACACTCGTCCCCTCAGCAGTCTCTCTCTTTATTCTCTCTCTCTTCAGCTATAAACACTCGTCCCCTCAGCAGTCTCTCTTTATTCTCTCTCTTCAGCTATAAACACTCGTCCCCTCAGCAGTCTCTCTTTATTCTCTCTCTTCAGCTATAAACACTCATCCCCTCAGCAGTCTTTCTCTTTATTCTCTCTCTCTCTTCAGCTATAAACACTCATCCTCTCAGCAGTCTCTCTTTACTCTCTCTCTCTCTTCAGCTATAAACACTCGTCCCCTCAGCAGTCTCTCTTTATTCTCTCTCTCTTCAGCTATAAACACTCGTCCCCTCAGCAGTCTCTCTTTATCTTCTCTCTCTTCAGCTATAAACACTCGTCCCCTCAGCAGTCTCTCTCTTTATCTTCTCTCTCTTCAGCTATAAACACTCATCCCCTCAGCAGTCTCTCTCTTTATTCTCTCTCTTCAGCTATAAACACTCATCCCCTCAGCAGTCTCTCTTTATTTTCTCTCTCTTCAGTTATAAACACTCGTCCCCTCAGCAGTCTCTCTTTATTCTCTCTCTTCAGCTATAAACACTCATCCCCTCAGGAGTCTTTCTTTATTCTTTCTCTCTCTTCAGCTATAAACACTCGTCCCCTCAGCAGTCTCTCTCTTTATTCTCTCTCTCTTCAGCTATAAGCACTCGTCCCCTCAGCAGTCTCTCTTTATTCTCTCTTCAGCTATAAACACTCATCCCCTCAGCAGTCTCTCTCTTTATTCTCTCTCTCTTCAGCTATAAACACTCATCCCATCAGCAGTCTCTCTCTTTATTCTCTCTCTTCAGCTATAAACACTCATCCCCTCAGCAGTCTCTCTTTATTCTCTCTCTCTTCAGCTATAAACACTCGTCCACTCAGCAGTCTCTCTTTATTCTCTCTCTCTCTCTTCAGCTATAAACACTCGTCCCCTCAGCAGTCTCTCTCTTTATTCTCTCTCTCTTCAGCTATAAACACTCATCCCATCAGCAGTCTCTCTCTTTATTCTCTCTCTTCAGCTATAAACACTCATCCCCTCAGCAGTCTCTCTTTATTCTCTCTCTCTTCAGCTATAAACACTCGTCCACTCAGCAGTCTCTCTTTATTCTCTCTCTCTCTCTTCAGCTATAAACACTCGTCCCCTCAGCAGTCTCTCTCTTTATTCTCTCTCTCTCTTCAGCTATAAACACTCATCCCCTCAGCAGTCTCTCTTTATTCTCTCTCTTTCTTCAGCTATAAACACTCGTCCCCTCAGCAGTCTCTCTTTATTCTCTCTCTTCAGCTATAAACACTCATCCCCTCAGCAGTCTCTCTTTATTCTCTCTCTCTTCAGCTATAAACACTTGTCCACTCAGCAGTCTCTCTTTATTCTCTCTCTCTCTTCAGCTATAAACACTCATCCCCTCAGCAGTCTCTCTTTATTCTCTCTCTCTTCAGCTATAAACACTCGTCCACTCAGCAGTCTCTCTTTATTCTCTTCTCTCTCTTCAGCTATAAACACTCGTCCCCTCAGCAGTCTCTCTCTTTATTCTCTCTCTCTCTTCAGCTATAAACACTCATCCCCTCAGCAGTCTCTCTTTATTCTCTCTCTTCTTCAGCTATAAACACTCGTCCCCTCAGCAGTCTCTCTTTATTCTCTCTCTTCAGCTATAAACACTCGTCCCCTCAGCAGTCTCTCTTTATTCTCTCTCTCTTCAGCTATAAACACTTGTCCACTCAGCAGTCTCTCTTTATTCTCTCTCTCTCTTCAGCTATAAACACTCATCCCCTCAGCAGTCTCTCTTTATTCTCTCTCTCTTCAGCTATAAACACTTGTCCACTCAGCAGTCTCTCTTTATTCTCTCTCTCTTCAGCTATAAACACTTGTCCACTCAGCAGTCTCTCTTTATTCTCTCTCCAAGTTAATAAGAGAAAAATCTCAGCTGTTCATGTTACTGAGAAACACACAGAAGTGTAAACTGCTAGGTCCTGAAGATGTGGAGAACTTCAAGTTCCAGCTTCACCTCTGACTGATACACAGCACTGACACTGGAGACTCCTTACACACATCACACACACACACACACACACACACACACACACACACACACAGAGTTTAATTGATCTGCTAATGGGAAGCATCTGCCAGTGAAAGAGCTGCTGTTGCTATAGAAACGGTACAGAAAGAGTTCTTCAGATCTATTAATGATCTGTTAATCAGATGCTTTTGTAATAAACAGAAAGACATTTTCATCTTGAAGAACCTATGGAACATGGACGCTGTGAGCGTTTATTAAGACAGAAGCCTGTCCTCCTTCTCTCTGTACATCCTGCGTATGCTCGGCTGCTTCAGCGGGTGTGTGATGTGATGTTGAAGTGAACGGACTGCAGGGAACGAGGATGACGTACACTCGCTGTGACACCAGTCTGCACTGACCAGCCACCATATTAACACTGACATCCTCCCTAATGTCCACGTTCTCACTCATAACAGGAGTGAATTCAGTACAGTGATACCATCACAGAGGGGCGGTGTGGGCGGGGGTGGGGTTGGGGGGTTCAGTAGAGGGGGGGGTGTAGAGAGAGGAGAGAGAGAGAGAGAGGATTATACATATCTGTCAGCTGCTCAGGTCTGAGAGTAATGATGGAGTTTGTTGTGAAAATTACCCAGAATGCTCAGGAGCAAGTCATCACAGACTCACAGAGTCGTTTAAACTACTGCATTATTTATAATGAGAACATTAACAACAAAGATATATTGTGTATTGAAGGTTTTACAGGTTTTTACATCTATCTATCTATCTATCTATCTATCTATCTATCTATCTATCTATCTATCTATCTATCTATCTATCTATATTTGTCTATCTGTCTGAAATTATTACTATACCAGACGTTTTAAATGAATGACAGGAGTTTTAATTTATAATGAAATTATGAGTAAACAAACTGGTGAAGTGTGTATAATATGTATAATATGCTGTGTAAAATAATTCCTCCTCTCTCTTCCTCTCTCTCTCCCTCCCTCCCTCCCTCTCTCTCTTTCTCTCTCTCTCTCTCTCTCTCTCTCTCTCTCTCTCTCTCTCTCTCTCTCTCTCTCTCTCTCTCTCTCTCCAGTTAAACCCACTGTGATCCACACGGACATGTTTGTTAATAGCATTGGTCCTGTAAATGCCATCAACATGGTAAGTGGATTGTGTGAGGTGTGTAAAACCCCCGCAGAGTGAAGGTGTAGTTATTTCTTGTCTTCCTTTCAGAGAGAATTCACTTTACGTTCACTTTAATCAGCCCATGATGCAGTGATGTTGGTGTTTATACTGGTCGGTGTGTTCAGTGGTGAAACTGGGTGTGAGATTCTCTTGCTCTGAACACACTCGGGGTTTAAAGGTGTGCCTCAGGGGTCTGTATACGGAACATTCTGGATGTTTATGTCTTTTAGACCTTCTCGCTTTTTGAATTGATTTCACCTAATGACTCACACCAGACTAATCGAGACTCGACTTTCATCATCTGCTCAGGCTCGCTGCTGAATCGGAAGAGAGCAGGAATTAAACTGCCGGGTATAAATAGCGTGCGAAGACCCCGCTGCTCGTTAGCTGTCGCTATAATTAGATTAAGCGCCGCTTTAAGAGAGAAACCAAATTGTACAGGGTTTTATTTCAGTGTTTACATTAAAGGTGGTGTTTTCACTCTCATTACATCATCATTAAGCATGAAAGTCTTAGCATTCTGTATATATATTAATGAGATATGATTTAAATAAAAATGAAGGCTTGTTGATGGCAAAACGTTTTACTGAAAGAGATTCTCTCTGAACACAAACATGGTCATTTTGTGATCTTTAGATGATTATGATCTAATTTAAATGTTGTGTTTTTTTGTTTGTTTCATTCCAAAAACACTATAATTAAAAATAATGCTGATAATAAAATAAAAGAGTATTTACAGCCTCAGTAAGATCTGTACAGTTGTGATGTTGTGTGTTTTTCTACCCAGGTTCATGTTATTAGCTGAAATGTTCTAGTTATGAGCAAAGCTAGTCACAGTAGCGTGTCAGTGCTGCTGCTGCTGCCTCTGTCTTTCTGATCAGAGAGAAGTTCAGCGTGTTCTGTGGATCTAAACCTAAATCTTTAACTAGTTTTTGTTGAAATGGTGATGTTCCTGTTACACTGAGGAATGATGTTCCTGTTACACTGAGGAATGATTGTAACGTCACCACCAGCACCTGCTCACCAGAGGGCGCCCTCTCCCGAATTTTGAAAAGCGATTCTGAGATTACCACGATACCAGTTGTATGCCAAAGCAGAGAAGTGCGAATTCCATAGCGACTCCGTCACCTTCCTAGGCTACGTTATCTCCAGACGGGGGGTTGAGATGGACGTTGACAAGGTCAGGGTAGTCACGGAGTGGCCTGAACCCACCACTGTAAAGGAGTTGCAACGACGCTGGACAGAACAGGCCCAAGCAGCCTTCAGTCAGCTAAAGCAGAGTTTCATCACAGCGCCGATTCTGAGACCCAGATCCCAACATACCCTTCATAGTGAAAGTGGACACCTCCAACTGCAGGATTGGGGCCATTCTAATTCCAGGGAAACCCCGGGAAAGTCCACCCATTCGCCTTCTTCTCCCTCAAGCTCACCCTAGCCGAGGCCAACTACGACATTGGCAACCGAGAATTGCTCTCCATTCAGGAAGCCTTAGAAGAGTGGTGACACTGGCTGGAGGGGGCGCGTCACTCATTCACAGTATTAACGGATCACAGAAACCTGGAATATTTCTGTAAAGCGAAAAGAGTGAACCCCAGACAAGCTCGATGGGCACTGTTTTTTACCCGATTTCAGTTCACAGTCACTTATCGACCAGGCACCAAGAACAGCAAGGCGGACGCTCTGTCGCGTCGACATGACCCAGTATGCATGACAAACTGCCCAGAACCTATTCTGCTTTCTACCATAGTGGTCACACCCATTCAATGGGACATTGAAGAGGAAATTCAGCGTGCTCACATTAATGAACCTGTCCCACCCGAGTGTCCTCCCCATAAGCTGTTCGTGCCCACCACGCCGCGCGGCCGAGTGATACAGTGGGTGCACGTCCCAGCTCTGGACACCCGGGCATTTGGCGCACCACAACACTGGTCAACAATCGGTTTTGGTGGCCTACAATGTCCCAAGATGTGGAGAATTACGTGGTGGCTTGTGGCACATGTGCACAGTCCAGGACCAGCCGTCAGCTTCCCGTGGGGCTGATAGAGCCTCTGCCCATACCCAAGCGTCTCTGGTCGCATATGGCAGTGGACTTCATCACTGATCTCTCTAGCTCCTCTGGGTACTACACTATCTTGGTGGCCATCGACAGATTCTCCAAGGCATGTCGCCTCATGTCCCTCAAGGGCCTGCCCACAGCCATGGAAATGGCGACGACATTATTTCATCAAGTTTTTCATACTTATGGCCTTCCAGAGGACATAGCGTCAGATCGGCACCCACAGTTTACATCAAGAGTATGGAGGGCATTCTGCACCCACTTAGGGGTCAATGTGAACCTCAGTTCTGGCTACCACCCCCAATCCAATGGCCAGACTGAACGGCTTAATCGAGAAATCGGCAGGTGCCTTCGCTCTTATTGCAGTCGGGAACAGCAGCGGTGGAGTGAGTTTCTTCCATGGGCGGAATAGTCCCAGAACTCTCTCACCCACTCCTCCACTGGACTCACCCCCTTTCAGTGCGTCTTGGGGTACCAACCTCCATTGTTCTCATGGTCAGGAGAGCCCTCTGAGGTACCTGCCGTGGATGACTGGGCCCGCCGGAACCAATAAGTCTGGGAAAGGGCCCATGTCCGCCTCCAACGGGCAATTCGGCGTCAGAGGATACAAGCGAACCATCACAGATGCCCCCATCCTAGGTATCAGGTGGGCCAGAGGGTATGGCTGTCCACACAGAATCTAAGATTAAGGCTGCCTTGTCGTAAGCTGAGCCCACACTTCATCAGCCCTTTCCGAATGACTTGCCAGGTGAACCCGGTGACCTATCGTCTGCAGCTCCCAGTGCATATCGCATCTCCCCGACCTTCCACATATCCCTACTAAAATCTGAGCACCCCCGCCACGATGATTCGGCCACAGGCAGCGAACCGCCACCACCTCTGGACATTGACGGGGTCCCTGCCTACAGGGTAAGCTCTCTACTCAACTCGAGACGCCGCTGAAATTGTATATAGTACCTAGTGGACTGGGAAGGGTACGGCCCAAAGGAACGTTCTTGGGTAGATGCCGATGATATTCTGGACCCATGGAGGACTTCCATCGCCTCCACCCCAACAGGCTCACTCCCCGAACCAGAGGCCATCCGCAGCATAGAACACCGGGAGCACCTGCCCGCCAGAGGGAGCCCTCTCCCTAATTTTGAAACTACCAATGAGGAACACTTCCGGGTTTTCCTAGAACATTTAAGCAACGTGTTCACTGTGCTCAACGTGAAGTATTATATTCAGTACATTACCAAGCCTTGTTGCTCTGCGTTTACTTATTAGCTACCTTGTGTATGACCCAGTTTTGTATTTACGGTGTTCAAGTTTTTGCCTGGTGTTTTTGGACTTGTTTTGCTTTGATTTCTGGAATAACTGGTTTTGACCCTTTTGGCCTGTTGTGTGAATTTCTGGCTTCTCTGTATTGCGCTTTCGGATTTGTTTGCTACGCGGTTCAGGTTATCTGTTTTTTTTTTATTCTTTGACTGTTGTTTTGGATTACTCTCTTTTGCCTGACGATTTGGATTACTATTAAAGTCTGCATATGGATCCTACACCACCCGCCTCTGACGATTTGTTCCTGTTACACTGAGGAGTGACGTTCCTGTTACACTGAGGAGTGACGTTCCTGCTTCAGTGCTCATCCTTAATGCAGCTGTATGTTCCATTATGATTAATTACTCTATTAATCTGTAATAATGATTTAATTTCAACGAATAAACCGCACTTTAAATAGAGGACACTAAAGATGAAAGAACAGAAGGACTTCAGCTTCACTCTTCACTGCTTCTTTCTCACACCGCTGTGATGAAGGTCTCTGTTTCCTGTGATTAGCATCAGGCTAACTCTACACCAAGTGGGAGGTTAGAGAGTGTTGAAGTTGTGTAGAGGATAAAGGGTTGTGTTGTGGTGGATGTGTGAGCAGCTCAGAGTTTGATGAATAAAGATGACGACAAAAACACGGCTTTCATCTTCACCCGCATCCCCGAGGCACCACATTAACATCACCGCCATTATCACCTCCTGATATTCAGCTCCACTGATTCACACAGAGGGTGTGTGTGTGTGTGTGTGTGTGTGTGTGTGTGTGTGTGTGTGTGCGTGTGTGTGTGTGTGTGTGTGAAGGGCGTGCCCTGCTTGCTCCAGTGTCTTTTGATGTGAGTGTTTTTGTGTCTTCTGCGTCTCTGAGGGATTTTTCCAGACCCGTCTGAAGCGGGTTTTATTTCCTTTGATGCTCTGAGAACCGAACAGAACATGGAGCACGCGGCCGGTTCTCCGCCCCGCACTGTGGAGCTGACGAGCAGAGACTCTGTAAGGGCTACACATGGAAATAAATACAGAGGGAGAACGTGACAAAACTGTCAGATAAGAGAGAGAGGAGCTCTGTGCCGTGCACACACACACACACACACACACACACACACAAACACACAAACTCTAATACACACACACACACTGATACACACACACACACACTCACACACTACAACACACAAGCTCTGATACACACACACACACTAAAATACAAACTCTAACACACACACACACACTGATACATACACACTCACACACTACAACACCCAAACTCTAATACACGCACACACACACATACTAAAACACACACACACACAAAGATACACACTAAAACACACACACACTTTAATACATACACATACACACACTCCAACACATACACACATGCCAATACACATACTCCAACACACACACTAAAACACACACACGCCAATACACATACACACACACAATCCAATACATACACACACACACACACACACATGCACACACACACAGAGCTGCAGATGTGGGATATTTCCTGTGAGGTTGAGGGTAAAATGCTGATAAAACCTCTGTAACCTTTAGAGCTCTTAATAAACTTACATCACACTGTTCTCCTGTCAGGGTTCTGTTTCCTGTGAGCTAACAAGAACATGTTACTGAGTAGAAGAACCTGACACTGAATACTAGAATACATTCATTAGAAAAGAATTCATTAAAACCTAATAAACTAAATGAAGCTGGAGATCGGAACCATAAACTGTGAGCAAAGAACCGTGAATTAACTAGAAGATAAGAACCCTTAAGAACCTGGGTTCCAGTAACAATTCATTCATTTAATCCAGAGATCACGCCGCTCGTCTGCTGCTGAAATCCTTTCCTTTCATTTGCAGAACCCTAACTGAACCCTGACGAAACTCTAACCCTAATGGAACCCTGATGGAATCCTAACGGAACCCTAACCCTGACAGAACCCTAACCCTAACCCTGACGGAACCCTAACCCTAACCCTGATGGAACCCTGACCCTAACCCTGAGGGAACCCTGACCCTAACCCTGACGGAACCCTTTTGTTCTAAGAGTGTGTGTATCGTGTGAGAAAGTGAACAATTCTGCAAAAGATTGCTTCTTATTTGATCTTTTCTATCCAGAGTGTGTTCGGAGTTCATCATCCAGCTGTCTGTGTTCTTCAGGATGATTAAATCATTAAAGCAGGGTTCTTCTTGAAGCCTTCATGTTAGTTAAACTCCAGAGAACCACAGAGGAACCTGCAAAGTGTGCAGTGTGTTTTTTGTGTTGCAAACTACAGGGTCTGGTGTCCCACAAAGCAATAAAAAGATTAAATAAATAAATAACGGAGCAGGAAGAGTAATAAAATGTTGCTCTGGACCGTGTGCCTGTGGCTATTTAATCCGCTCGAAGTCGTGACACGGTTCTGAGCCGAGGAACCGGAAGAGCTGAATATTCTGCTGGATAATGACCGACCCGAGGGAGTCGGCGAGTTACAGAACCTCATGCTAAAAGCGCGAGCCCATTAACTGCCCCGTTAAACATTTAATTTTCAGGTTCAAGGAGTCAAGATGGCCGTCTTCACAGGCTCCATAAATATGGACAAAATCTTTATGGCTTAAAAAAATCTCCCTCAGTTCCTTGTTTTCTCATGAGGACGTGTTCTGGTCTGTTCACACACCGGGTTCTGCTACAGAACTCCAGATTTCACCACAGAGTTCTGCTCTGTTCAGTAAGAACCTGCACATCTGGGCTCCAGTTCTGATCCTGGGGTTTTTGCTTTGAGATGAAACTTAATCAGTTTGGTATTTAGTTCTGAATCACGATGGCGCCGCAGATGGCCGCCTCAGTGTGCAGCTCTCCAGTGTTTGTTCTGTTTTTGTTAGTTTTTCCTGTTTTTTGTTTCTCAAACTTGATCAGTTTTACCAGGGATGAACTGCTGGACATTCGGCAGAACACACCACACAATATTCTACCAGTTTTCAATTATTCGGACGTTTTGCTCGACATTGTAGTTGGCGGAGCAGTGGCGCTGTTCAAACGCTTTAAGAAGCGCAAGTGGGGGAAGCGAGCCGGCGCGCTCGTCAAGCTCAGACAGCGCGGCTTTAGAACAGTGCTGCCCAGCATCCATCTGGAGAATCTCCGCTCTCTACCCAACAAAATGGACGAACTTCTTCTGCTTTCCTGGACAAATAAGGATTTTTCAAACTCTGCTGCTCTGTGTGTTACTGAATCCTGGCTGAACGACGCCATTTCGGACAACGCGCTTAATCTGCCGGGCTTCCAGCTGTTCAGAGCAGATCAGGTCTCAGAATCAGCGGGGACATCGCGTGGCGGTGGGACATGCTTCTATATCAATGAAAGGTGGTGTACAGATGTAACAGTGTTGAAGAAGATGTGCTGTCCCGATTTAGAAGTGTTCTTCATCACCTGTAACCCGTTCTACTCGCCGCAGGAGTTTTCCTCCTTCATCCTCGTGAGGGTTTACATTCCACCGCAAGTGCACGTGAGCTCGGCTCTACAACACATGGATCAGATCACACACACAGAGCAACAACACCCGGACTCTGTTATTATCATTCTCGTGGACTTTAATAAAGCAAACCTCTCACATGAACTGCCAAAATTCAAACAACACTTTTCATGTCCCACCAGAGACAAAAATATTTTGCACCACTGCTACACCACAATAAAGGATGCATATCGCTCTGTCCCCAGGGCAGCTTTAGGACTCTCTGACCACTGCCTGGTTCATCTTCTCCCAACATACAGGCCAAAACATAAATCTGCTAAACCTGTAGTAAGGACTGTAAAGAGATGGACCAGCGAAACAGAGCAGGACTTACAGGCCTGTTTTGAATGCACTGATTGGAGTATTTTTGAAGCTGGTGCCACTGATCTGGATGAGCTCACAGAGACTGTAACATCATATATCAGTTTCTGTGAAGACATGTGCATCCCTACCAGGACTTATTTAACATTCAACAATGATAAGCCATGGTTCAGCAAAACTCAGACATCTTCATCAGGCCAAAGAGGATGCCTTCAGGAATGGGGACAGAGTCTTGTACAATCAGGCCAGAAACACACTGAATAAGGAGATTAGGGTGGCTAAGAGGAGCTACTCTAAAAAGCTGGAACACCAGTTCTCTTCCAACGACCCTGCTTCAGTGTGGAAAGGCCTGAAATACATCACAAACTACAAGACACCATCCCCCAGCACTGAGGCCAATCAACAACTTGCTGAAGACCTGAACGAGTTTTACTGCAGATTTGAAACTGCCGGTCTAACACCCCACGCCCCATCTGAACATCTCTCTACACAACCATTAACACCTCCAGCAACCCCCCTCTCCCCCCCCCCCCTGCACTTCGGATCAGTGAAGATGATGTGCGTCAGATCTTCCTGAAGCAGAAGAGAAGAAAAGCACCAGGCCCAGACGGTGTCACACCAGCCTGTCTGAAAACCTGTGCTGACCAACTGGCCTTCATCTTTTCACAGATCTTCAATAGATCACTGGAGCTGTGTGAAGTCCCTGCCTGCTTCAAACGTTCCACCATCATCCCCATCCCAAAGAAACCCAAGATAACAGGACTTAATGACCACAGACCTGTTGCTTTAACGTCTGTGGTCATGAAGTCATTTGAAAGACTGGTATTTGCTTATCTGAAGAACATCACTGGACCCTTACTGGACCCCCTGCAGGTCCGTGGATGATGCAGTCAACATGGGACTGCACTTCATCCTACAGCATCTGGACAAATCAGGGACTTATGTGAGGCTCCTGTTTGTGGACTTTAGTTCAACACCATCATCCCAACACTCCTCCAGACCAAACTAACCCAGCTCTCTGTTCCTAGCTCTATCTGTCAGTGGATCACCAGCTTTCTGACAGATAGGCATCAGCTAGTGAAACTGGGGAAATTCACGTCATACAGCCACACCACCAGCACTGGTGCCCCCCCCAGGGTTGCATCCTCTCCCCACTGCTCTTCTCCCTTTACACCAATGACTGCACCTCTACCTCATCTGTCAAGCTCCTGAAGTTTGCGGACGACACTGCAGTCATCGGCCTCATCCAGGACGGTGATGAGTCTGCTTACAGACAAGAGATTGAGCAGCTGCCTGCCTGGTGTAGTCTTAACACCCTGGAGTTCAACACAATCAAAACAGTGGAGATGATGGTGGACTTCAGGAGGAACAACCCTGCACTCCCCCCACTCACCATCATGAACAGCACTGTACCAACAGTGGAGTCATTCAGGTTCCTGGGCACCACCATCTCTCAGGACCTGAAGTGGGACACTCACATAGACTCCATTATCAAAAAGGCCCAACAAAGACTGTACTTCCTTCGGCAGCTGAGGAAGTTCAACCTGCCACAGGAGCTGCTAACACACTTCTACTCAGCCGTCACTGAGTCTGTTCTGTGCACGTCTATAACTGTTTGGTTCGGCTCAGCTACAAAATCAGACATCAGAACACTACAGAGAACGGTTCGGACTGCTGAAAGGATTATTGGTGCTCCTCTGCCCTTCAAGAACTGTATACATCCAGGGTGAGGAAAAGGGCTCTGAAAATCACTCTGGACCCCTCACATCCAGGCCATCTCTTTTTTGACCTTTTGCCATCTGGTCAGCGCTACAGAGCAGCAACTACCAGGACAGACACAAGAACAGTTTCTTCCCCCAAGCAATCTACCTTTTGAACAGTTGAATGTTCCCAACATTGGACAATAAAAAAAAAAAAAAAAAAAAAAAAAAAAAAATGCAATAACCTTATATTTATTTGTTACCACCCCCACATCCCTACATCTCAACTCATTCTATTCTGTACATACAAATTACTTTATTTTCCTATTTAAATATGTGTATTTTTATTTCTCATCCTATTTTTTGTTGTTGTTGCCTCTGGAGCTTGTGACACTAAAACAAATTCCTTGTATGTGCAAACATACTTGGCAATAAAGCTCTTTCTGATTCTGATTCTGATTCTGATTTTGACAAATCTGTGATTAAATCTGTAATAAAGTTACGACACACACACATACACACTGACTGTCTGGCCTTTTTGAGGGTGCCATTACTTTTGTCCTATTTGAGCAGCTAGTCTTATTTATCTTCATTTATTTATTTAGTTGTAAGTGATTTAAATAGGACAGAACAATTCGTATATAATAAATCATTTAAAATCAGACTAAATCATACCACCATCATGTTTCTGAAGGAACCTGTTTTTTATTAATCCCCTGTTCATTAATCCCTCATTCATTAACCCCCTGTTTATTAATCCCCCATGTAAACACTTCTGTGAAAGATTTACAGATGAATCTGTTTGTATCCAGAGAGATAAATGAGGTTCATTTTTTCTTGAAGATCAGCTCTGACCTGTTGTACACTGACCGCTCGTAAACGTCTGCATACAGAGTTTGGATTCGGAGAAACGCTGCTCCAGTAATTCCTGTAATCGCTCCGTCCAGAGCTTCAGGACCTGCGCAGCTCCATCACTAATGTTCTTACAGTGAGTTCAGATGCTCTCAGAACTTCCTGAAGAACTTTAATGTGTAATGAATGGGTAATGAAGCTCTGAGGTCATGCTCTGCTTCTGTAGATCAGAGCAGGGATCACGTAGTAAACACTCTAACCACACCTGCACTGCATTCTGGGTAAATATCAGTGTATCTGCTCCTGACTCAGTGTATCTGCTCCTGAGTCAGTGAGTGGGAGTTTAAAGCAGGAATGGAACACACCTCGCTCACTTTCTAGTGCACTCAGTGTTGAAGTGACCCTGATGACCCTTACTGCCCCTCCCCCCGACAGGAATACACCATCGACATCTTCTTCGCTCAGACCTGGTATGACAGACGCCTGAAGTTCAACAGCACCATGAAGGTCCTGCGTCTCAACAGCAACATGGTGGGAAAGATCTGGATCCCTGACACCTTCTTCCGGAACTCCAAGAAGGCCGACGCCCACTGGATCACCACGCCCAATCGTATGCTCCGGATCTGGAATGATGGGCGGATCCTTTACACACTGAGGTAAAACATTTTAAACTGATTTGTTTTGGATTTTAGAAGCGAAGAAGCTAAACTAGCTACATGCTAATCGGTCACACTAAACATGAAGGCATGTAAACGTACAGAGCTTGTGGAGATGTGAGTCGAGCTCGTGGTGGTCAGTCGTCCAGATAATCCGCTGTTTCTGCAGATGGCGGTGTTTGTGTTTGTGTGAGCTTAGAACTTATACAGAATAATATTAGACGCCTAAAACTAGATCCAAGAAGACCCTCGTTAATGAAGCAAACACATTAGCACCTTCATCTTTTTACAGGTTTATATTTATACTTCACAAATAGTGTAATCACTTCAAGTGGAAATAAGGTCAGTCACGTTGTTGGGATTTATCCAGTTATATGAAGATTAATCGAAGTTTCATGCTAATGCTAAATGCAGCTTTCATGTCTTATTTATTAATTCTGTTTTTTGCCCACATAATGAGAACCATCCAAAGCTGCAGATTGGAAGTGTGTGTGTGTGTGTGTGTGTGTGTGTGTGTGTGTGTGTGTGTGTGTGTGTCTGTGTGTGTATGTGTGTGTGCGCGCTGTAATGTAAACGAATCTTGGCCTGTGTTAGCGATGTAATCATGCGAGTTATTTCTGTCTGTAGGTTGACCATCGATGCCGAGTGCCAGCTTAAACTGAATAACTTTCCCATGGATGAACATTCCTGTCCCCTGGAGTTCTCGAGCTGTAAGTGTGGCCATATGCTGCTCCTCATTCCTCCAACATTCCTCCTTTTCTTTCTGTTTTCTCTGTCGCTCTTTCCTTCCGTGCCAAAAACACATCCCTTTAGCATACTGAATGTTGCAGATCTCTGTCTCCCTCCCTCTCTCTCTCCCTCTCTCTCCCTCCCTCCCTCCCTTCCTCCCTCTCTCTCCCTCCCTCTCTCCCCTCTCTCTCCCTCCCTCTCTCTCCCTCCCTCCCTCTCTCTCTCTCTCTCCCTCTCTCTCTCTCTCCCCCTGTCTCTTTCTCTCTCTCTCTCTCCCCCTGTCTCTTTCTCTCTCTCTCTCTCTCTCTCTCCCTCCCTCTCTCTCCCTCCCTCTCTCCCTCCCTCTCTCTCCCTCCCTCTCTCTCTCTCTCTCTCCCTCCATCTCTCTCTCTCCCTCTCTCTCTCTCTCTCTCTCTCTCTCTCTCTCTCTCTCTCGTAACGCAAGAGAGGTGAGCAAAGACCTTTTTTATGCTAATGAGACTGCTAGGGCGCACATGTGGTACCAGGGGAAGAGCTCCACAGAAAGCTTCCTGACAGACTTTCTCTAAAAAAAATGGTGAAAAATTGGTAACAGATGTCAGTGGATGGAGTTGGACCTCATTCCAGTCCAGCAGGCTTGTGGAGTCACAGCTCAGGTCCCAGCCACAGCGAGGAACTCGATAGGTCTCAGCTGTCCATCATGTGGACTAACAGGCAGTAAAGAGTTATATAACCAGTTAAAGCTCGTAAATCTCACACCACAAACACGATCAGTTAACAAGATAAACAAATGAAGTGATGCAGTAATGTGTCCCCGCCCACATGACAGAAAGGGCGGGGCTAACCACAATAACACAACTGACAATGGCACTCAAAGGTCTGGTGTGAGCTCTGCTGCTAGGCAACATGAAAAGAGGCGAATGATTTATCTAAGTAAACAAAGGCAATTTTTCCGAACTGCAGAAAAGTCCATCTGGACGTGTTGTGTGTCTGATTGTGATTTCTGCAGACGGATACCCGAAGGAGGAGATCATCTACAAGTGGAAGCGCAGTTCTGTGGAGGTCGGAGACATCCGCTCCTGGAGACTGTACCAGTTCTCCTTCGTGGGACTGAGGAACATCTCAGCTGTCATCAGCACCTTCTCAGGTCATTATATTCAGTATTATAACACACACACTCACACACACTCCATTATCATAACACACACAAACACTTCATTATCAAAACACACACACAAACACACACACACACATACACACACACACACACTCCATTATCATAACACACTCACAAACACACACACACTCCATTATCATAACACACACAAACACTTCATTATCAAAACACACACACAAACACACACACACACATACACACACACTCCATTATCATAACACACACACACACACACACACACTCACACACACTCCATTATCATAACACACACACACTCCATTATCATAACACACACTCACAAACACACACAAACTCCATTATCATAACACACACACACTCACAAACACAAACACACACAAACACTCACACACACACTCATACACACTCCATTATCGTAACACACGTGCACACACACACACACACACACACACACACTCCATTATCATAACACACTCACAAACACACACATACTCGCACACACACACACACACACACACACACACACACTCCATTGTCATAACACACACACAAACACACACACAAACACACACACACACACACTCCATTATCATAACACAAACACACACTCACAAACACACACACACTCGCACACACACACACACACACTCACACACACACACACACACACACACACACACACACACTCACACACACACACACACACACTCCATTATCATAACACACACACAAACACACACACACACACACACACACTCCATTATCATAACACACACACACACACACTCACACACACACACACACACACGCATACTCCATTATCATAACACACACACAAACACACACCCACACATACACACACACTCCATTATCATAACACACACATACACACTCACACACGCACACACACACACACTCACACACACATACACACACACACACACTCCATTATCATAAGACACACACACACTCACACACACACACACACACTCCATTATCATAACACACACACACACTCACAAACACACTCACACACACACACCTCTATCCTAACACAGTCTGAGTGCCTCAGGGAGGAAGAGTGAAGCTCAATAGATTGAGATCATGTTTAAGGAGAAGATGGACTTTAATGGGGTATTGCTGTGGAAGGAGGAAGTTCTCTCTCCCTCTCTCTTTTTATCTGATGCAGAACCATCAGAACCCACAGACCTCTTTTTCCACATCGTGTCTCATCAATCAGATAAAGAGCCAAATGTTTGTAGATGTGTGGAGGAATTGGAGGAGGCAAGTGTGGAACATCTGGAGGAGGAGAACAATAGAAATTTAACACCCAGATTACTGAGTCACACACTCATCTGTCTGCTGAGAGAGGGAGAGAGACAGAGAGAGAGAGAGAGAGTGAGACAGTTGGGAGGGGGGTTCAGTAGCAACTGAACACTCTTCCATAAAGTCTGTGGTCATCCTGTAAACAGCTTCTCCTGAGCTCTGATTTTTGTTTAACTGCTCCAGAGGCCCTGCTTCAGCTCCTCCAGAGCTCTGCTTCAGCTCCTCCAGAGCTCTCCTTCAGCTCCTCCAGAGCTCTCCTTCAGCTCCTCCAGAGTTCTTCTTCAGCTCCTCCAGAGTTCTCCTTCAGCTCCTCCAGAGCTCTCCTTCAGCTCCTCCAGAGCTCTCCTTCAGCTCCTCCAGAGTTCTCTTTGTACTCTTGGTTAGTTCTCAGAGTAATCCCACTCTTGGTGGTCAGTGTCCTCTCAACAGAGTCCTGCTTGTGTCCTGTTCTTTCTTTAATCATGGGTTTTAGGTGTGAAGCTCAAACCCTGACTGATGCTTAACCAGAACTTTCTCCCTGTTCTTCTTGATGGTGTGTGTTTAGTAATAAACTTCCTGATCCGATGGATTTATAAACTGTATTGATTATTTCTGCTGTACTTAAAGATGGCGGTTATTTACATGGAATCACATTTCGTCCAGTTTAGTTGTTTCAGTGAAGTGGAGAAGGGGACGAATACTTTTGCTCTCTTCTGGATGGGGAATGTGGACGTTGGCGTCAGAATCTGATTAAAACTCCACACCACGGCGTCTCATTTCAGCTGATCTGTGACACACTAATCCCTTTATTTCAGCCTTCACTAGTTTTTGCCTCCTCTCAGAAAGATGATTGCTATGGCAACCAAAACAATCAGCATGTCCTTCGAGTCCTCGTTACCGCGCGCCTCGTTTGACGTCATTGTCTCTCTCTCTCATTCTAACGCTTTTCTTCTCCTCGCCATCTGAAAACAGCAGGAAGTGTTTCATGTTACAGTCACAGCTGGATGCTGCAGATGTTAGGGAGTGTGTTAGTGTGACTGTAGTGAATAGGGTGAGTGGTTTGGGACACGCCCACAGTGGACTGATGATGTGTGTTGCATAAGTTCCCCCCCGGAACTGGACATGCAGTGATATTACACCGTTTTATTTCTTATTGTGACAGAGGATACAGTTAATCCAAAAAGCAGACTTTTGTTGGTTGTATAAGTATTTGCGCCCCTGCTAGAACCTCCTTTGGCTTTAATTACAGCTAGTCTGTATCTCAGCTTCGCACATCTGGATCCTGATGTTTCTGTCTATTACGTCTTGCTCAGATCACTGAAGCTCTGTCAGACTGGAAGAAGAGAGTTCTGCAGTCTCCAGAGTCTTGTCCTTTACTGGACCGTCCCTACACTTCATTCTTGCATCCTGCTAGAAGGTGACTTTCCAAACCAGGTTTTCTTCCAGGTTTGTTTCATCTTTCCAGAGAATCTTTTCCACGTGTCTCCTGAGACTCCGGCTTGTCTCATGGCTCTCTGCTCAGCACTCGGTCATCAGATCCAGCAGTGTCCAGGCATCTGGTGGTCCTGGGAGCAGCTTCTCCATCTGAGCTGTGGACCTCTCCGGCTCCTCCAGAGTTCCTCATGCCCACGTGTCTTGTATTTAATGGCGTTAAATATCTGTTCGGTTTGGGACACCCCCACAGTGGACTGAAGATGATGCTCTACACATTTTTAATCAGGATAATGATCTTCTCTTTAAGATCTGTTTCCGTTGTTAGCTCTGGAGTCCCTGTGAGTGATGCTGATCTTTTATTGCCTTTATAGCGTTTTTAAACTCGCCGTGTTGTAGATAAATTAGTTCTGTAGTTTTTATAGCTGCTACACTAAAATGCTTTGCAGTGCAGCAATAAAAACTCCATTATCTTTTCTTTTGTTTTTTTCTGGGACTGAACGTATAAACGTATAAATGCTAATCACGCAGAGCTTCGTGCGAGAGAGGAGGAGAAGAAGAAGACAGGAAGTTACCTTTAAATCTCTGAATCTGTAATTCACTAACAAATCTATTAAATGTGTTTAGAGTCAGTAGAAGTGGTTAGCGTGATCTGAGGTGGAGAATCCGGCGTGTTATCCGGTTAGCTCTGTGAGTTTAGCGATAATATTCCATGGCTAAGTTTATTCCCCGGCAGCGGTAAGAGCCTCGTAGCATCAGGAGTGATGTTTCAGCACTCTGCCGCGTCCCATAAGCCCCTGCTCCGGGCTGCAAATTGGAGAGAAAATTCTTATTTAGGGTGTAATGTGGTTGAGGCAGTGGAGGCAGGAGGCGGGAGTCAGTGTTATTTGCTTAATCCCATTCGCCCCCTGAGAGTATCGCAGGTTCTAAAGCACGCAGGATGATAAATGAGCCGCGCAGACAAGTTATTATTACATTCCATAACTCTATCGGGGAAGGAGATTATTCCGGGGGAGATTTCCACCACCACCGCGCTGGCACGAGGAAGATGTGAGATCATGATTAGGATGCTGCGCTCAATATCTCACTGCCTCCTCAATCCGACTGCAGAGACACAGACGCATCACACCGGCAATTTTAGCACAGAATAAAGAGAGGGTGTAAATAAATAATCTGCTGAAAAATGCTGAATTCTCTCCTCTTTGGGTTACACAAGCAGCTCGAGTCTCAATGGCAGGAGAATGATCTGTTTCTTTGTTTTCTTTTATTTTTTTAAATTTCCTTTCATGCTGTTTTTCCCAGTTATTTACTTCTTTTTGGTTCGCTTGGGTTTTATTTATATTTACTCATTTATTTATGTGCATTTGATCTTCTTCATTCTCTTCTCCTTCTCTCCTCATATTCTTTCTTTTTCTCTACTTCTCCGTCATGATTCTTGAATAAGATTGTGACACATGATATACACTAGTTAATGCTTTCGGCTGCTCCCTGTTCGGGGTCGCCACAGCGGACCAACCGGTCCGCACATCAACTTGGCAAATGTTTTACGCCGGATGCCCTTCCTGACGCAGCCCTCCCATTTTTCCGGGTTTGGGACCGGCACTGCATCCAGTGGCTGGGGTTGAGGCATTGGCTGGGAATCGAACCCGGGCCTTCCGCATGATAGGCCAGAAACCTACCACTGAGCCACCAATGCCCCTACACATGATATAAACTGATCAGGTATAACACCTGAGCAGTGCCAGGTGACGTGAATAAGACTTCACATCATGGCACCTGTTAGTGGGTGGGATATATTAGGCAGCAAGTGAACATTTTGTCCTCAAAGTTGATGTGTTAGAAGCAGGAAAAATGGACAAGTGTAAGGATTTGAGCGAGTTTGACAAAGGGACAAATTGTGATGGCTAGACCACTGGATCAGAACATCTCCAAAACTGCAGCTCTTGTGGGGTGTTCCCGGTCTGCAGTGGTCAGTATCTATCAAAAGTGGTCCAAGGAAGGAACAGTGGTGAACCAGCGACAGGGTCATGGGCGGCCAAGGCTCATTGATGCACGTGGGGAGCGGAGGCTGGCCCGTGTGGTCCGATCCAACAGACGAGCTACTGTTGCTCAAACTGCTGAAGACGTTAATGCTGGTTCTGATAGAAAGGTGTCAGAATACACAGTGCATCACAGTTTGTTGTGTATGGGGCCGCATAGCCACAGACCGGTCAGGGTGCCCATGCTGACCCCTGTGCACCACCGAAAGCACCAACAATGTGCACGTGAGCATCAGAACTGGACCACGGAACAATGGAAGAAGGTGGCCTGGTCTGATGAATCACGTTTTCTTTTACATCACGTGGATGGCCGAGTGCGTGTGCGTCTCTTACCTGGGGAACACATGGCACCAGGATGCACTATGGGAAGAAGGCGGGCCGGCGGAGGCAGTGTCCTGCTTTGGCCAATGTTCTGCTGGGAAACCTTGGGTCCTGCCGTCCATGTGGATGTTACTGTGACACGTAGCACCTACCTAAGCATTGCTGCAGACCATGTACACCCTTTCATGGAAACACTTCCCTGATGGCTGTGGACTCTTTCAGCAGGATAATGCACCGTGCCACAAAGCAGAAATGGTTCAGGAATGGTTTGATGACCACAACAACCAGTTTGAGGTGTTGACTCCGCCTCCAAATTCCCAGATCTCAATCCAATCCAGCATCTGTGGGATGTGCTGGACAAACAAGTCTGATCCATGGAGGCCCCACCTCACAACTTACAGGACTTAAAGGATCTGCTGCTAACATCTTGGTGCCAGATCCCACAGCACACCTTCAGGGATCTAGTGGAGTCCATGCCATGACTGGTCAGGGCTGTTTTGGCAGCAAAAGGGGGAGCAACACAATATTAGGCAGGTGGTCATAATATTTACTCTTGCTGACAAACTGGTAGTACAATTGTGTTCAAAAAAATTTGATGACACTTTTATTCTACAGATATAGAAAAGTTAATAAAAAAAATCCAGAATTAGAAATGTTTTTAAAGATTTGAACACATTTTTTAGTAAATTCACCACAGAGAGTGTTTCTCAGTGATTGTGTGTAAAAATAGATTTGGGGGCGGAGCTACACGTGTGATAGATGATACAAATATGCAAATTATTACCTGCGTGCCAAGAGCATGTGCGCTAAGCTTGCTTGCTGGTGTGGCTAATGTTTCATGGTTGTCATGGTAACCTACTTTGAGGATTTTGTCAGGTGTTAAATGAATGTTTGAGCAGATGAAGCAGTGGGTCTCAGTCAGGTGAGCTGCGCTGGATCAACATCAGACCTCAGTTTGTGTTCAGGACAGTGTGGGTGTTCCTAATTTGCATATTCATGTTTATTCATTAACTGTAGATTAGTAATGAAGGTAAACATGCTCCACTTATGTCAGAACCTGCATCTGTATTCTATAGTATACTATTTCCTAATTTTTATTTTAGTAATTTAGTTAGATATTTCTGTGATATATAAATAAATGGCCACAGGAGGATTAGCTTCTGGCAGGATGATTTGGATGATAACTAGATGCTAAGTAAATAAAATAAAATACAGTAAGTAGATTTGCAGTTTCTGCTCAGAGGAGGATTGTACTGCGCTTCCCAGGTTTGTTTTAAAGCAGTGTTTAATTGAATACATTACATTTTTAATAGAGCGCTAATGTGGTTACTGCGCCAGAGCGCTCCTCGTTAGCCACGTTACCCTGGTGTTTACTCATCCCCGGCGGTGGTGTGGACCTTCCATTTAACTCCACACTTTTCCCATTAAACCTTTTGATCCTGAGTTCAGAAGCAACTCCTGAGTTCACAGCAACGCTAACTGTTTACTGGACGTCCCTCAGACGCTTCACGCTGATACCTGGAGTCATTCCTAACACCTTCACACCCTGGAGAGGTTTCACCAACACAGCAACAAAGAGAAGACCAAAAAATAAAAAGAAAAGAAAAGAAAAGAAAAGCTCCCAGCAGAGGAGTGTGCCGTGGGCGTGTGAAGATGAAAGGTTTGTGATGTATTATTCATTTTTTTTTATCACTGCCACCATTTGTTCCATTAGGAGGAAGCGGGCTGACAGATGAGATCTCCAGGCTTTGAGGTGTTGCGCCGGTTGCTTTCTCATTAAAAAAAAAACCTCACGGAGCGGCTTTGATGTTTGATGTGTTCGGAGAGAAGAGCAGTGCTCCTTCACTCCGTCTGCAGGAAGGCGACGGCAGAACGCCATAGTCTCCTGATCAATATTTCATTTCAGCACCGGAGGAGACGCCGGAGGAGACGCAGACGCAGACATTTTGTCTTTCAGAAGATCAAAACACGCCACTTTTCCATTTTCTATCAGCGCAGAGGAAAATCGATGAAAGGTGACGTACTTAATGTGTTGATTCATTAAAATAAAGTGCTGATGCCAGCAATCTATAAAACTCCTGTTCCACTTGAAGGCCTGCTCACTGAAGATCATCTCTGAAGACCTGGGACTCGCACTGGAGACTCCTTTCACACATCTTCATTGTCTCTAATAGACCAAATACTGATCCACTTACAGTGTAGAATGATTTACTCCACACACACACACACACACACACACACACTGCTGAGTTCTGGACTCTGATTGGTGGATCAGGTGGTGATTAATTCTCTCTGCAGCTCTGACTGTAGTACAGCTTTATATTAATGCACTCACTCTCATACCTTATCGTTTCCATAGCAACAACTGCTTCATGATAATAAACCAAATACTAAAAATGTGAAATAATACGTAAAATAATAATTGTAGATGTAGTGAAGTTTTCTTGAAGCTTATTTCTATCAGCGTAAGCTTTGCTGAGAACATGAAGCCATCTTCTCAGGTTCTCGGTCTCCAACCCTTCCTGACACGCCCAGCTCCTAACCGACGGCTTCTTTGTCGATATCCATTTATCCGAGACTCACTTAATGAGTGTTGGGAAGAGCGAGGTGGGCGGGTATCTGCGGCGTGTCCCTGCGGCGGCCGTTGGCGTTATTAACGAGGGCTGCAGGACGCTGGGCCTCTGGTTTCTGCTGACTCGACTCCATCTGAGATCTAACGGCTCGCCAGTCGATTAAATGCCTGTGAAGAGCAGCTCCGTAGCGGCGAGATGCAGGTTCCTCCGTGCGCTCTGGTGCTCAATCAGCAAAATGAAACATCATGTGTTTGTTCATGTAGTTAGCGTGGGAGCACTTCACTTCCACTGGGGAAAGGGTTGAGGAACAGCTCGCACATTTACTGTGTTCTCCAGCTGGACAGGTCTCTGGTTCCTGCATGGAATCGTAATTTGTGGGCGGAGCCAGATCACTGCTGTGTCATTTAATTTACATAAACACCAAATAAAAAGAAAACTCTGTTGCGGTTTTGATTTATTAAATACAAAAAAGTCTTTTTTTATCACGTGACATCACCTCACTGAATATTTTGGTCAATAATTGTAATTTTGTCCCAGTTTTTTTTACTGTAAAGTTCTCAGAGTTGATGTTTTGGGCTGTATAAATGCCCCAGATTCTAAATGTGAAGTGGGGGAACTTCTCCTCGCTCGGTCTTCACTAAAACTCCTCCACTTCTGCTCCAGTGAGAAGAACGTCAGGTGTTACAGTCACACTGTAGGAGTCGAGTTGTGCCTCAGAGCTGAACTCCAGCGCTCTGATTGACCTTAAAGTGCTTTTGCAGCCTGAATCTTCAACCTCGAGCTCCTTAGAACTCGAGGATGTGTCTGAGGCATGTAGGTGACTTCTGTAGTGTGCTTGGGTTCTTCTTAGGATGTTCTCTCAGAACGGTGCACCAGCATGATGAAGACTTTCAGGTGGAGACATGACTCTTCCTTCAGAATTACGCCTCTGTGTTTTTGTAATGGATCTGCAGCCAGAGTTCAAAATATCAAGAGCTTCTGAAATGTACGGAAGGCTCTGGTAGGTGGGCGGAGCCTCACACCATGTTAGCAGCGTTTCTGAGTATTTTAGGATAAATGATGAATTAATAAAAAAAAGAAATGAGAGACGTGCTATTTGTGTACTTGTAGGTGAGTACGTGGTGCTGACCGTCTTCTTCGACCTGAGCAGGAGGATGGGCTACTTCACCATCCAGACCTACATCCCCTGCACCCTGATCGTCGTCCTCTCCTGGGTCTCCTTCTGGATCAACAAGGACGCCGTCCCTGCTCGCACATCGTTAGGTACCGACATTTTGATTGTATTCTTAAATACCACAGAAACATGATGACCCCAGGCCATGGTTGTTAGCATCAGTGTCACTAGTGTTGCTGTAAGTTTTCTTGACATGTTTAAATGTGACACAACATGGTTCCAGAGAGAGCAGAACATCTTCATCCTGGCATGAGGAGCTTATCTCTCTCTCTCTCTCTCTCTCTCTCTCTCTCTCTCTCTCTCTCTCTCTCTCTCTCTCTCTCTGTCTGTCTGACTGTTGAGTGGGAGATAAAGACCAAAACCGGGCAGAAAATCAAAAGATACTGAATAGAATCTTTGCCAAGATGGCTGCCGAGTGGACAGGCTTCAGTTCCCACGCCCACTGCTGCTGTAGCCAATCAG
This sequence comes from Hemibagrus guttatus, assembly GCA_033459395.1. Classification (NCBI taxonomy): domain Eukaryota; kingdom Metazoa; phylum Chordata; class Actinopteri; order Siluriformes; family Bagridae; genus Hemibagrus; species Hemibagrus guttatus. The sequence goes on along the minus strand of JAUCMX010000014.1, from coordinate 477,009 downwards.
ACTGCAGCTCATTGACCAGAGTCCCAGTCTAACTCAGTTTCAGTATTTGCGTCTGTTCCATAAATTATGAAGAGTCTGATTTCCGAGCATTATGTTTGGAAAGCGAGGATCCTGGTGTTTATAATCTCACTGAACTCAAGGAAAGCGTTAGATTCTGATACAGAGGCGACCTCGCCTGAACATCTGCACTGCGAATTCATTAGCAAAGGTCTTCGCTAATTAAAGCACTTCCTTCTTCATCAAATATCAGCGGAGGTCTGGAGCCCCAGAGATCGTCGTCCTCTCAGTGATGGAGCAGATGGTTCTTCTCGCTGATCGCTCCCCCGCCACACACACTGTTTTTTCCTCATGCATACCTTAATGAGGCATTAACTCTACACTACAGCAGGGTTCCTGCAGCCAGAAAGGTACCGAGCGCAGCAATGATTTGATTTCATAAACCAGTCTGTTGACTTCACTGATGAGCGAAAGCTAGCACGGCTAGTCACAGACAGCGGCCGGGGTTCAGTCGATCTTCAGAGTGTTTTATTTTAACCTTCTCTGTGTACAGGAATCACCACAGTGCTCACCATGACCACGCTCAGCACCATCGCCAGGAAGTCGCTGCCCAAAGTGTCGTACGTGACAGCCATGGACCTCTTCGTGTCCGTGTGCTTCATCTTCGTGTTCGCGGCGCTGATCGAGTACGGCACGCTGCACTACTTCGTGAGCAACCGCAAGCCGAGTAAAAACAAAGACAAGAAGAAGAAAAACCCGGTGAGGAAATTCCACACGCTCGGGGCTTCACACGGCGAGACGGACGGCTTTAAACCTCACAGAGTTTTGGTCTTCACAGTAACATAAGAATTTAAAACGAACAAAACGAAACGTCCGCGACGATCCGAGTAGCGACTGAGTCGATTAGCTGAAACACTACTGAATTTTACTGAAGGAGAATCAAGTTCAGAAATCAGCTCCGCTTCCTAAACCTTTCTCCTGCTCAGGGGAGAACTGGCTGGATTTTTTTTTTCTACTTAAAAATAATTTGAGGTTTTAAAATTCAAAATATCTTTAAAATAATTAAAATCTTTAGATTTTCCTGAACTGTTCTTTTATTTTATTTTATTAAGCTTTTCACCTTAAAAACAATTTTATGTTCTGAAACAAATAAATAATTTAATGAGAATTCGTTCTTTAATTTATTTAATTTTTTACTAATAACTAGCCTCTGTTACAGCTTAGCCACATTAGCCTGGTAGCTCCAGGATGCTAGCTTCACACGCGGAAGGTTTTCTGATCTCAGCTGCTGACGTTGTGGACGTTTGGTTATGTTTGATGTGTGAAGAGTTTTGAGTTGATTTCTGAGTGAAACCTTCTGATTGACTCTCAGCTCTTCCTCCTGGGTGTCTTTTAAATGGTCTGAATGTTTTAAATGTATTAGCGTCTGTGTGTGTTTGTGTGTGTGTGTGTGTGTGTGTACAGTGAGTTCTCTGTGAATTCATCACTTTTTTGACATTGTGTTGTTTTTTTTGTTGGAATTCTTTTTGGGTTTTTTTTTGTCTCTGTTTTTTGTTAATTCGACGTGTTCTTTTTGTTCTTCCTGTTTGGACCAAAAGCTCCTCCGGCTCTTTCCCTCAAAGGTATTTTTGCTTGTGTATGAGTTTTGCATGTGTGTGTGTGTGTGTGTGTGTGTGTGTGTGTGTGTGTGTGTGTGTGTGTGTGTGTGTGTGTGTGTTTGTGTGTGTGTGTGTGTGTGTGTGTGTGTGTGTGTGTGTGTGTGTGTGCACTGTCTCTGTATAAGCTAACATATAAGGTTCCTTACACAAGCACGATTAGCATCATGCTACTGCTAATAACTGCTAAATGTCTTGCACTAAGAAGGCAGCAGCTAAAATACTCCACAACTTTAATTCTCTCCTGTTTGAGCTCTTTAACATGATTGTTTTGCTAATTAAAGATGCCGGCTTCCCGTTTTCCTCGCCTACTGACCTGCCTGTGTGTGTGTGTGTGTGTGTGTGTGTGTGTGTGTGTGTGTGGTCTTTAACCTGACACTGTTTAAGAGTCAGCAGAGCTTTAACAGCCTGAAAAAGACAACCTCGTTAACACACTTTACTCTCAGCAAGCTTTAAAAAGTCAATATGAGAATTTTACACCCCTGTAATTAAATAAGTTTTAGCTCAGGATGATCCTGGATACTAATAATATATGTAAAAAAATAAGTAACTAAAATGAATAATAATAATAATAATAATAATAATAATAACAACAATAATAATAATAATAATAACAATAATAATAATAATAATAATAAAATATACAAAATAAAATGAAAAAAAGGATGATGGATTAAGCGAAAGTCCATCAATTATTTAATTACACAGTGGAATGTAACCTGAAGTCATGAGACTCAAATAAAACGTGAAACAAAAAAACAGCTGCAGTTTATCAGGTTTTGAGAAGTGTTTTATTTGCTATTTTAATGCTGTTCACTGCATCAATCTAACATTAAATATCTAAATGTTTTTCTGTAAATTGTTTTATCTTTCAGTCTTTCTGAAGTATTATTTAAGCTCTTATTTAAGTTTTTTTTATTTCACCCTAATAATTGTAACTTTCAATTAATTAATTTAAATTAATTAAAATAAAATGGTCAGAGAGTTAGAGTCTTGACTCTCAATGTTGTCTGATTTCACGCCGTTAAAGCTGCTTTGTGTTTATTGCTTTTTATTTCCTGCTGCTTTCCTGCACATGCCATTTGAGAATGAAATCATGTGACCCGACTCACCCTGAGCAAGCACTTAGGCTGCAGATCAATCTGGAACTAGTGGACTTTGTAGTGGACTTTATAGTAGAGTGGAGTGGAGTGTATTAGAGTGTAGTAGAGTATAGTATAGCGTAGTAGAGTGTAGTAGAATGTAGTGTAGTGTAGTGTAGTAGAGTGTAGTGTAGTGTAGTGTAGTAGAGTGTAGTGTAGTGTAGTGTAGTAGAGTGTCATAGAATGTAGTGTAGTGTAATGTAGTGTAGTGTAGTAGAATGTAGTGTAGTAGAGTGTAGTAGAATGTAGTGTAGTAGAGTGTAGTAGAATGTAGTGGAGTGTAATGTAGTGTAGTAGAGTGTCGTAGAATGTAGTGTAGTGTAATGTAGTGTAGTAGAGTGTAGTAGAATTTAGTGTAGTGTAGTAGAGTGTAGTAGAATGTAGTGTAGTGTAATGTAGTGTAGTGTAGTAGAATGTAGTGTAGTAGAGTAGTAGAGTGTCGTAGAATGTAGTGTAGTAGAGTAGTAGAGTGTCGTAGAATGTAGTGTAGTGTAATGTAGTGTAGTGTAGTAGAATGTAGTGTAGTAGAGTAGTAGAGTGTCGTAGAATGTAGTGTAGTAGAGTAGTAGAGTGTAGTAGAATGTAGTGTAGTGTAATGTAGTGTAGTGTAGTAGAATGTAGTGTAGTAGAGTAGTAGAGTGTAGTAGAATGTAGTGTAGTGTAATGTAGTGTAGTGTAGTAGAATGTAGTGTAGTAGAGTAGTAGAGTGTCGTAGAATGTAGTGTAGTAGAGTAGTAGAGTGTAGTAGAATGTAGTGTAGTGTAATGTAGTGTAGTGTAGTAGAATGTAGTGTAGTAGAGTAGTAGAGTGTCGTAGAATGTAGTGTAGTGTAATGTAGTGTAGTAGAGTGTAGTAGAATGTAGTGTAGTGTAGTAGAGTGTAGTAGAATGTAGTGTAGTGTAGTAGAGTGTAGTAGAATGTAGTGTAGTGTAGTAGAGTGTAGTAGAATGTAGTGTAGTGTAGTAGAGTGTAGTAGAATGTAGTGTAGTGTAGTGTAGTAGAGTGTAGTAGAATGTAGTGTAGTGTAGTAGAGTGTAGTAGAATGTAGTGTAGTGTAATGTAGTGTAGTAGAATGTAGTGTAGTGTAGTGTAGTAGAGTGTAGTAGAATGTAGTGTAGTGTAGTAGAGTGTAGTAGAATGTAGTGTAGTGTAGTAGAGTGTAGTAGAATGTAGTGTAGTGAGTAGTAGAGTGTAGTAGAATGTAGTGTAGTGTAGTGTAGTAGAGTGTAGTAGAATGTAGTGTAGTGTAGTAGAATGTAGTGTAGTAGAGTGTAGTAGAGCATAGTATAGCATAGTAGAGTGTAGTAGAATGTAGTAGAGTATAGTATAGCATAGTAGAGTGTAGTAGAATGTAGTAGAGTATAGTATAGCATAGTAGAGTGTAGTAGAATGTAGTGTAGTGTAGAAAAGTGTAGTAGAATGTAGTGTAGTGTAGTGTAGTAGAGTGTAGTAGAATGTAGTGTAGTGTAGTAGAATGTAGTGTAGTAGAGTGTAGTAGAATGTAGTAGAGCATAGTATAGCATAGTAGAGTGTAGTAGAATGTAGTGTAGTGTAATAGAATGTAGTGTAGTAGAGTGTAGTAGAGTATAGTATAGCATAGTAGAGTGTAGTAGAATGTAGTGTAGTGTAGTAGAATGTAGTAGAGTATAGTATAGCATAGTAGAATGTAGTGTAGTGTAGAAGAGTGTAGTAGAATGTAGTGTAGTGTAGTAGAGTGTAGTAGAATGTAGTGTAGTGTAGTGTAGTGTAGTAAAATGTAGTGTAGTGTAGTAGAATGTAGTGTAGTGTAGTAGAGTGTAGTAGAATGTAGTAGAATGTAGTGTAGTGTAATGTAGTGTAGTGTAGTAGAGTGTAGTAGAATGTAGTGTAGTGTAGTGTAGTAGAATGTAGTGTAGTGTAGTAGAGTGTAGTAGAATGTAGTGTAGTGTAATGTAGTGTAGTGTAGTAGAGTGTAGTAGAATGTAGTGTAGTGTAGTGTAGTAGAATGTAGTGTAGTGTAGTAGAGTGTAGTAGAATGTAGTGTAGTGTAATGTAGTGGAGTGTAGTAGAGTGTAGTAGAATGTAGTAGAGTATAGTATAGCATAGTAGAGTGTAGTAGAATGTAGTGGAGTGTAGCGTAGTGTAGTAGAGTGTAGTAGAATGTAGTATAGTATAGCGTAGTAGAGTGTAGTAGAATGTAGTAGAGTGTAGTAGAATGTAGTAGATTGTAGTAGAATGTAGTATAGTATAGCGTAGTAGAATGTAGTGTAGTGTAGTGTAGTAGAGTGTAGTAGAATGTAGTAGAGTGTAGTAGAGTAGACTATAGTATAGTATAGCGTAGTATAGTGTAGTAGAATGTAGTGTATTGTAGTAGAATGTAGTAGAGTGTAGTAGAATGTAGTGTATTGTAGTAGAATGTAGTAGAGTGTAGTAGAATGTAGTGTAGTGTAGCGTAGTGTAGTAGAGTGTAGTAGAATGTAGTAGAGTATAGTGTAGTGTAGTGTATGAAAGTAGTAAATGTAGTAGAATGTAGTAGAGTATAGTGTAGCGTAGTAGAGTGTAGTAGAATGTAGCGTAGTGTAGTAGAATGTAGTAGAGTATAGTGTAGTGTAGTGTAGTGTAATGTAGTAGAATGTAGTAGAACGTAGTAGAGTATAGTATAGCGTAGTAGAGTGTAGTAGAATGTAGCGTAGTGTATTAGAGTGTAGTAGAATGTAGTAGAGTATAGTGTAGTGTAGTGTAGTGTAGTGTAGTGTAGTGTAGTGTAGTGTAGTGTAGTAGAGATATTATGGTGAAATGTATGTAGTAGTACAGAGTAAAGCAGAGTATATTGCAGTAACAGTAATAAGACTAGTAATAATATCATACAGTTTTAATAAAAATGTTATTGCAGAGTGAGAAGATGATACCTGCACACTGCTAGCTTTACCCATGATGCACTGCATGTGAGTTTTGAAGGTCAGCTCTGTGAAGTGAGTGTAAACCCACAGATAGATGCACTCAGTCTGAGGAACCTTCTGGAAGATTAAAGAACGCAGAGCGTCTCATTTAAATGTCAGAGAAGGCGATAGCGTGGACGAGCAAAACGGACAAAGTCACATCCTGCGATTAGCGAGAGTGAAGAGTTCATTAGAGCATCGTAATGGCGAAAGATTTACTCTCCACAGCACAGCTCCTTCCTGTGCAGCTGTAGCTTCAGCAGAGTTTACTCTGGAGTTTATACACCCATCCAGCTTCACTACAGTAACATCACCTTATCATTTACCCCCTGTCTATCCTGTAGGGTAATTAATGTTAGCTAGCATGCTGCACTATTGAACCGCTGGTTTATTTACACAGTAGCTAGAGCTAACATTCACTAGCTTTTTAGAGAATGCCTTCTGCTGAACCGATTCAATCCAGAGTTGGCGTTACACTCGCTGTTCGGCTAAGATCATTGTAAGATAATTCTGGTTAGCATTGCCCAGCACTAGTGTAAATTCTCTCAGAGTTAGTGCTAATGTAAGATGTATGCGTTCTCACGTATTAACTGAACGTTGTTGTCTTTTGTCCCCACTGAAGCAGAATCCGACGGTGGACATCCGTCCGCGCTCGGCTACGGCCATCCAGATGAACAACGCCACCCACATGCAGGAGCGCGACGAGGAGTTCGGCTACGAGTGTCTGGATGGGAAAGACTGCACAAGCTTCTTCTGCTGCTTTGAAGATTGTCGCTCGGGGGCGTGGCGTCACGGCCGCCTGCACATCCGCATCGCCAAGATCGACTCATACGCGCGCATCTTCTTCCCCACCGCCTTTGGCCTCTTCAACCTCGTCTACTGGGTTTCATACCTGTACCTGTGAGCGCTGCTGCTACGTCTGCGGCACAATGCTAACCACACAACGTGACACTAAACATACAACGCTAATCATACTACATACCGATAATCCTATAGCGTACTGCTAATCATTCAACTTACTGCTAGTCATATAGTATAAGGCTAATCAGACAAATGCTGCTTTTTTAATACGATCTTTATCGCGAACATTTTCTTGTCACCTCCATCCTGTTTTACTGTGCCCTTGTCGACTTCCCCTTACCTGTGTTACACTAGTGCGCACTTCTCCAAAAGCACTAGAACGCTAGCTAGTGAAAGACATAGACTAGGTAGTGGGCTGTAATCCTCTAGATTACTGGGTGTGTAGCTCTTTAGATCGTCACAGTCTAGTCCCCTAAATGGTTATAGACTAGCAACACTGCAGTATTGGGAAGTGTAGTCCACTAGATTGGTTGAAACGGAATGGCTGGTTTGCTCCATTTGTTTGTAGTCCACTATATAGTGTGAGATCTGTTCAGCTAGAGGATGATGGATCAAGTTCACTACGTATTGGGATGTGTTATCATCTAAACTGAAGATAATCTGGTCCCCTAGATAGTAAGAGATGATTATGGAGTAGAGACAGTGGAGTAAATGAGATCATGAAACATGTAGACTAGATTGAGGAAGCTATAGTCTTATGAGATCTAGTCCTCTAGACTGTGGGTGATCTAGTCTTCTAGAAAGTAAGTGATATTGGACTAAATATCAGAGGATTATGGGAGGTGTAGATCACTAGGTGTAGTCCACTAGGTAGTGTTATATCTCTGTGATGATTATAGATTCAGTGTGGCTAGACTGAGGGAGATATAGTCCACTAGATTGAAATACTCATGTAGTCCACTAGATAATAAGGAATCTAGTCAGGGATCTAGTTAGGTAGAAGACGGTAGGTCAAGTCCACTAGATTATGGGTGTAGATGTAGAGCCCTGGATAATGAGATTACAGTGACAAGATGTAGACTAGCTACCTACTAGTGGGTGATCTAGTCCCCTAGCTAGTGAGAGATATCAATAACTGTTATGGCCTGGGTTTGTGGAAGGTATAGTTCACTAGATAGTGAGAGATGTAGACGAGTCAGTAGGGGTTGTAAACTAGATAGTGTCAGTTGTCCACCAGATAATTGGAAAGTTAGTCTTTGTAGGAAATGGTAGATATAGTCCACTAGACTGTAGGAGATGTAGTTCACTAGCTGGGTTATCTAGTGTGCTAGAGTGCTAGTTATTAAGGGGTCTAGTCCACTAAGTAGGGGGTTAGTAGGCTAAAGTCTACTTGACCTTGACACCTTCACCTTCATGTAGTTTGTCACTGTATTCACATATCTATATCACTAGATTATGGGAAGTATAGTCCACTAGACTGAGAGAGACCAAGTGCACTAGATTGTGTTAGATTTAGTACACTATATATTTATTGTGCAGACCATGATATTGTTCAGGATATGTAGTCCACTGGATAGTGTGAGATCTTGTCCACTAGATAATGGGACATCTAGTTCACTAGACTGAGTGCGATCTAGTCTTAATCAGATCTGAGTACTCAAGATCTCGAGTAGTTAAGCCCTTAAGATGGCAGTGGGGATTTGATCTAGGGGAAGTCGGCAAGGGGAAGTCGTCGAGGGTGCTCTGAGAGCAGGATTGGAACAAGGTCCATTTGTTATGTTATTTTGCTGTCACACTCTGGGTTGAGTGAGAAAGGCTGCTGATTGGTTGCGATTTGTTAAAGACGAGGGCAGTGGGTGGGGCTTGTGCTCATAGCTTTAATCACACTTACATTCATATCAAATATGGAACTCGTTAGACTCCTGTTTTTCAGCTTTTGTCGTTGTGTTTATTTGATCGTCGTGTCGTCGTGAACAAAGCGAAGGCTGTAGCAACACATTTTTGGGGGTGGGGCTTTGACTCAGCACTTCTGTCACTCCTATCAGGGACTCGGTGAAGTATTTAGATTTGCATGTCTAGTCTAGAGTTCCCAGAATTCCTTTGAATGAACAGGAAGTGATGTCATTAGCAAGTCAAGAGGCCACTCTGAAAGTTATTTATGTTTTAGAGTCACACAAAAAAAATGAAATGTGAAATTTATTTATTCAGTATTTATTTCTGTTCGTTAGCTGCCGTGTTTTACGAGCGACGGTAAAATCAACGATCTGTACAAAGGATGTAAATATTTAATACTGTACAATGTAGTGATTTATTTATTATCTATTGCATGCAGCATTAAAAAAAGCAAACTTATTTAACGATTTTCCATTAACGATTATGAACTGAATATAAAATTCACCGCTTATATCACTTAAAAATGAAAAACAAATTTCTTGTCTGGATTTCATGAAGATGTTCATATTTACAGTCATTTCTTTTTTATTTATTTGCATCACTTGAACTTTTTCTCGTTTGTATAATGAGCCTGTGGGGGCGTGGCCATCCTTCCTGACATCATCTTTACAGCAGGACAGGAGAAGTGCAACAGTTACAGCGTGATCTGGGTTCTGTGTGTGTTGTAATTGTAGCTAACTGCCACGCTAGCCAGCTGTGTTGCTTTTTTGTTAGCTAGCTAGCTAGCTACATGTAACACCGTCTGAGTAATTAGCTAGCTTTTTTTGCTTTCTCTTTAATTAGCATACTTCAATGACACATCTTCAATGACGCATCCTAAATGTGAGCTGGTTTTTCGTAATGAATCGAATTTTTACATGTTCGCTCAGTATGATGCAACATTTTTGTAAACATGGAAGGAAACCACGTGACTTGATCTTGCGAATGGGCGAGTAGTGATGATGTCAGGAAGGACCACGATGGTCCTCTTCGTGATGTTTTTAACACGGAGCCGTTATCGACTTTCCTTTACGGAGCAGGACAGCAGCGTGTACTGAACAGTGTTACTGCTACAGTGTGTTTTCTTTGCTAACTAGCTGCCTCGCTACCTAGCTAGCAGAACAACATGTTGGACTCAAACCCAACCTGAGTCCAACTAAAAACCCAACTCACACTGTTGATCAACTGAAATCTGATCATTTTAAATGTATTTTATTTTGAAAAGCTGACCGTCAGATTGCTGCAGTGAATTCTGGGTAATTTGGGCACAATTATATCGGGTCCGTTCTCATTAACGAACTTTTACTCGAGCTGAAAATGTGATTTAATGAGGACGGTTAAGGAGATCGGACCAACGCGGAGACACAGAGCTGCAGAAAGACGTGTTAAAGAGGATCGAGAGCCATGACGAAAAACAGAGACTTTCATTTTCAGCAACGAAGGAACAGGATACGACTTTCTGAACTGAAGCGTAATTATTGTAAATATTAACACAGGAAAATAAACACATGTATGGAATTATTGTGGGGACGTTTTGCTCTTATTTTATCTTACTTATTTTGCTACATATCAAGAATTTGGTTTATTCAATCCTCTTAAAATATATTATATATAAAATAAATTCAAAGAAACTAAAAATCAGATTTTTAAAAAGTCCAAAACTCAAGCTGCTTTACATCATAATTATTTAGTGTTAAGTTTTAGTGTTTGGTTTTAGTTTTACTTTTCTTTCTCTGACTCACTTATTAATATTTAGGGAAATATTCTTGCAGGCTGTTAATCAAACTAACTCCAGACTCCTGTGTGTTACAGTCAGTCACACACACACACACACACACACACGGTCACAGAGTGTGATCTGAGACTCTTTGTGTTTTTTTCTGCTTTAATTTGGTGACATGTCGGTACAGACAGAAAGCCACCTTGAAGCCGTGTGTAACTTTGGATCATCCGGCGAGCACGGGCGTCTGAACACAGAGCTAAATGAGGCAGAAAGTCTGATGTTGCTGCAGCTGAGGCTCCGGAGCAGAGCGACACATTCAGTGTCACATCCTCTGAAAGATTTCTGCTCGTGTTGCGTGAACGGAAGCAGAGCTGAGGCTTGCAGTGAATCACGACTCTTTCACTGCATTCAGACACCAGCAGCTGACCAGCTCCATTAATCCCAGTTAAGCCAGAGGTGAAACGCTCCTGATCTCTGAGCTCACTGCAGAGAACCGACGAGAAGAAAGCAGAACGCTAACCACCATTGCGCGTGGAACTGAAGTGTGTTTTAGCGGTGGAGGAGTGGGAGGAGTCCGCTTCTGTCAATCAGAGCACTGGAGAGAAAAAGGTAGAATTACATTTACAGAATCAGACTTAATGAAATCTTGCTACAGTCATAGTAGCATCACCATGGAAACCGTGCTAAAGTGACCCTCCTCTTAGTAACCTTCCCCATGTTAACCTCCACAAGCTAAAATCGCCATGGCAACCTCCCGCTAATATCCTTCTCCATCCTGACCGCCTCACAGTAACCCTAACAGTAGGGTCTCCACTGGCTCGCTCATTAGGGATCATTTTAGATTTTTAATTCATCATTTACATCCTGAATTTATAGAGTAATGTAAAGATGCTTAGTGACATGAATTCTTTAGTGACCGCCCCCATAGTAACGGTTACTATGGGAACAGTCACTAGTAACCATCCCCATAGTGACCATCCCCATAGTGACTGTCCCTGTTGTGACCATCTCCATAGTAACCATCCGCATAGTAACCATCCCCATAGTGACCGTTCCCATAGTGACTGTCCCCGTAGTAATTAACCATCACCACAGTTAATGTCCCCATAGTAACCATCCCCATGGTAACCTTCCCCACAGTAACACTGAATGAATCCCGGCTCATAGCGGAGTTGACTTTTGGAGCTCGTTAAAACCTTTACATTCAGCGCTCTTGGCAGTCGTCCTCATCCAGAGCGACTTGGTGCAGTGAGATGTTACACTTCATTACATTTTCACATTCTACACCTGACCAGTCGAGGGTTCAGGGACCTGCTCAGGTCCAGGAGCAGCGTGACACTGCAGGGGTTTGAACTCATCCCCTTCTAATGGATCCTGAAGGAACTGCCTTTGGTGTCTATCAGATTCATGAAGAGTCTCTTTGGGATTTTCTGGTTCTATTAAACACCAGCAGAATGGATGAGAGTGAAGTTAGAGCCACCATCAGGAACCAGGACACCATGACATCACAATGGTTTAAATTCCTGTTATAGAACCCCAGAGATACCTTTCTGTTCATGATGGAAATCTGATGAAACATGAAGCCCTGGGTTTGAGTTAAGAGACACTTTTTTTGCAAGTGGACCTACACACACACACACTAACACACTCCTACACCTGCATCACTAAATCGCTTCTGGATAAAGTGCAGCATTGAGCTTAGGGACGATTGATGAACTCCCAAACCCTGAGTGACAGCAAGAGCTTCACCTCCTTCAGCTGAAAATAAGACATGTTTCTCTCTCTCTCTCTCTCTCTCTCTCTCTCTCTCTCTCTCACTTTGGTGTCTGCAGGAACTCAAATCGAATCTGTGGAGCAATGAGACGAGACGAAGGCGTCACTGGTGTGAGTGAAAATTTACGAGAGCTGCTGCTTGGTGTGATTTTAGACCTGTTTGAATCCGTCAGAGTTAAATGAGAAGAAAACACAATTCTATTCGATATTCAGGTCGAAAATATGTGTAATTTAAGGAACAGAATAAAACCAAGCAGAGTAAAGCCATTTATAACAGCGTAACAGCGCGCTCTACACTGATACACTCGACTGTACATCCATCAGGTTTACACACTCACACACACACCTGGAGCTAAAACTCACACCTCTGTCGAAATTGTGTTAAAGAGAGCTTTAACTCTATACAATAATTTATTAATAACATATTCAGCAGTCTGAAATCACGTTATTATTCCTTAAAGACATTTTAACAGTAATATTTATTTTTTATACTAAAAAAGTCAACCGTGTCTATTGTATGATTTATCCTACAGTATTTAAGCCACGCCCCCTACACCGTTCTGATGCATGAGACACTTGAGGTGTATGTGAAGGTGTTCATGTGGAACCTTGAAAAAAAAGTCTTGGTTAATCCTATAATCAGAGTGAGACGTCAGAAAAGACAGTAAAACTGGAACAGTAAAATTTTCCACTTCCTGTCGAAGAGAGAGAAGAGGTTCATTTATTCTGGATTATCTGAGCTAGGAATCTGCTAATTACCCTAACTCCAACATGATGCTAGCACGTGATTAGCCACGATGCTAAACTGGAGGCCATAAACCTTCATTCCATTTTAGTAATTTGGAAAAAACAAAAGGAAGAAGACAGCAGATTCGTGTCCTGCAGTGTTATTAAACTCGTAATCGCTCTCATTTGTACAGTTTAACATCCTCAGAGCTGAGGTCAGTGAATAAACACGTCCACTTCAACAGATTACTGTGGAGTTTATAAAGAACAGAAAAAACTCCAACATTTTAATACAGAGAGGGAAAAAAACCTGAGATCAGACCAAGACTACTGCATGCATGTGTGTGTGTGTGTGTGTGTTGCTATTTTGGGGCTCTTCTTAATGAAAGATGATGAGTTTCCTGTGTGAGATATTAAAGTTGAGGGAATAAAAGTCTTGGTCTGTAGCTCACTCGCTCTTCAGGACGTGAATGTCTCCTGCTCCACTCCTGTTCTTCAATCAGCATCGGTGTGTGTCTCTGCATGGCTTTTGTGCTGTAGCAGCATCTCACACACACACACACACACTCAGGTCTGGTGAGGAGACGTGAGGTCACACCGATGGCCGCTGGAGCGTGAGGAAGTGTGTGTTTGTTTCATCCATCTCCTGTTCTGTGGCCTGTTGCTCCCCGAGGCAGCTTGAGTCCTCACACTGACAGCTGAGCTGCTGCTGCCACTGCGACTACTGCTGCGACGCTGGAAAAACTGCAGCATGTGGAGCTTAGGCTCGAATAATCAGTCATGTAACAGACTGCAGTGTAAAAACACACAACATCATAACACTAACATCAATAAGTCAAAAAAAACAAAAAACATTATCACATAAACAGGGCAGAAAAAAACAATATAACATTAAATAGACAAAAAATGTAGATGTTAAATAAATAAACCATAGAAATAGTAAAAAATAATAATTTAACATTATATAAAAAATACACAGACCAAAAAAGACAAAAATGACCAATGACACAAAAAAGTGAATAAATACACAATAATATATACTAAACAATATTATATAATAAAACACACAAATTAAAATTAATAATAAATAGTACTTCTAAGTATAAATAAATATAAATTAAAATAACACTTAAAAGTAGAAAATAATTTTTAATAGTAAGTATTAATAAAAAATTCAGTAAGAAAACAAATAAATAAAAATGTGAGGTTATTAAAACAAACAAACCAAAAGTATGAGATTTTTCACTTTAACTGTAAAAAAAAATTCCAGAAATGTTTGAGTTAATTTTCCTTTAAACAAAAAAAACAGCAGAAATCTTTCAGGAAGCTTATAAAGGTTATATAACCACACTGGTCCGGGGGGGGGGGGGGGGGAGACAGAGAGAGAGAGAGAGGAAAAGAGAGAGGGAGAGAGAGAGAGAGAGAGAGAGAGAGAGAGAGATAGACAGAGAGAGAGAGAGAGACGGAGAGAGAGAGATGGAGAGAGAGAGAGAGAGAGAGAGAGAGAGAGAGAGAGAGAGAGAGGGGGAAAGAGGGAGAGAGAGAGAGAGAGAGAGAGAGAGAGAGAGAGAGGGAAGGAGAGAGGGAAAGAGAGAGAGAGAGAGGGGAAGGGAGAGAGAGAGGGAGAGAGAAGGAGTGGGGGAGAGGGAGTGAGAGAGGGAGTGAGAGAGAGAGGGAGAGAGAGGGAAAGGGAGAGAGAGAGGGAGACAGGGAGAGACAGACAGACAGCGAGGACTCAGCCTGTAGAAAATGGAGGGATGTGTTACTGTTTAAATCTCCTCCTCATTTCTCTTTTATTCTCTTACATAACCCTCGGATCTGCAGAGCGGGATTTAAGGTCGATTTATTCATGAGGAAAAACAGCAGGAATCCTCACGGCCGCCGCATCCCTCCACTTTCTCTCCGTTTCTCTTCACCTTCGGCTGCTCCTCAGCTCATACACGTCCAGTGAGGCCTTCAGGATTCTTTTAGCAGCTCTTTATTTTCATTTTCCCAGAACAGCAGCTCTGACAGTAGCACAGCTTTATGCTAATGGGCTCGATTTAATGTGTTACCGTTTCCATAGCAACCGCTCATTCAGGAGGACGTGTACAGCAGACGCTCCATCACTGACATGGTGACGTCTTCTTAAAGTGAGGAGAAATCTTCAGGACAGACAAGTTTAGGCTTCTTTACAGTTCTCAGGCTTTTGTGTCTTCACTCCTCTGGTGTGTTTGGAAATCTGACGCTTCTGCAGAAGATAACACTCCACTGTATGGTTCTACCTTAAAGGGTTCTCTGAGAGGAACATCTGAAGAACCCTGAAGTCACTGCATGATCAATAATGTTTCTATTGTTAAAGCTCCCAGGATCCCCCACTTTAAACACTCCGGATACCTAACGAGCGTGTGGGAATCAGCCATGATGAAATGAGGAGGAAATGTTCAGGAGGAAGTGGAGAGTGGAGTGAGAACTCAGCGGTCTGCTCTGGAGCTCATGGGGATGAGAGTGTGATGTAATTTTCCAACTTGCTCTGCAAGCGTCACTTTGTTGGAAATCCAGATTTCTTGAGTGAACCTCGATGGAGAGGAAATCATCACCTTCACTACACCTCACACACTAAACCTGAAAAAACCAGTCTGAATACAGCAACAAGCCAGACCTTTCAAATGTTTTCACGAAATACATCATCACTTCATTAAAGAAAAGATTTGCAAGAAGTTATTTATTTTACTAAATTATTAATATGTGTTTATTTAAATATTTAAAGATGTGTGTGTGCGCATGTGTGTGACCAGCGCAGTGAGGACTGTGTGATGAGTTTGATGAGAGATTTCTGACTTTTTAAACTTATTTAGCAACTTTATTTAAAAAAAAGCCTAGTGACAAACTGTGACTTTTGGAACAGATGTTAGCAACTGTCCCAAACTCACAAAGGCTTGTAGTTCACCATCATTCCCAACAACAACCAGTCACTGATCCCCATCATTCCCAACAACAACCAGTCACTGATCCCCATCATTCCCAACAACAACCAATCACTGATCCCCATCATTCCCAACAACAACCAGTCACTGATCCCCATCATTCCCAACAACAACCAATCACTGATCCCCATCATTCCCAACAACAACCAATCACTGATCCCCATCATTCCCAACAACAACCAATCACTGATCCCCATCATTCCCAACAACAACCAGTCACTGATCCCCATCATTCCCAACAACAACCAGTCACTGATCCCCATCATTCCCAACAACAACCAGTCACTGATCCCCATCATTCCCAACAACAACCAATCACTGATCCCCATCATTCCCAACAACAACCAATCACTGATCCCCATCATTCCCAACAACAACCAATCACTGATCCCCATCATTCCCAACAACAACCAGTCACTGATCCCCATCATTCCCAACAACAACCCAAAGTCACTGATCCCCATCATTCCCAACAAAAACCCAAAGTCACTGATCCCCATCATTCCCAACAACAACCAATCACTGATCCCCATCATTCCCAACAACAACCAGTCACTGATCCCCATCATTCCCAACAACAACCAATCACTGATCCCCATCATTCCCAACAAAAACCCAAAGTCACTGATCCCCATCATTCCCAACAACAACCAATCACTGATCCCCATCATTCCCAACAAAAACCCAAAGTCACTGATCCCCATCATTCCCAACAACAACCAGTCACTGATCCCCATCATTTGTAAAATTTTGTAAATATGTAAATACACTTACAGCATTGTTGCTGTTATGCAGAGAGTTTTACATTTATCTCAGTTTATACACCTGAGCAGGTGAGGGTTAGGGGCCTCACTCAAGGGCCCAGAAGTGGCAGTTTGGTGATCTGGGATTCAAACCTTTTGCAACTTTACAACCTTCTGATCAGTAATCCAGCACCTTCACCACCGAGCTGATACTTTAATAGTTTTCTCTGGAATGTTGTGGATCATTTGTTCATAATCTCTTGATGCGCTCCCACAAGCAGATGATCCTGATGATTCATGGAATATGCAAATTAGCCTATGATGTCATCTGGCAGCTTCGAGTGACCTTTAAGTGTCCATTAATGACTTTTCCCTGAATAAGTTGTTGTAACGGGGCGTTCCTGCACTCAGCCGGAGTCGTATCCTCGTCATCTCAGAAATCAAGCCCACACAACAGACCGGTGCTTCATCACAGATCTCTCACCAGAGTGGAGCTCCACCTTCATCCTGTTACTCAGACATTCAGACTCATTCAGTTACTTGGGTCGTGATCCAGATTTTTTTGTTCCTCAGAGCCGCAGAATGACATCAGTGTTGATGAGGAAAGTTTCTGGTGTTCTGCAGCTGCTTCAGTGGAGGTTCAGGGTTCTTCTTGAGTAGAACTTTACTCAGTATAGTGCCTTCAAACACAAACCTGAAATATTCGGCATAGAAAATACAGACTACGAGTCCCTAACTTCACCTCTTCGATGTTCTGTAATAAAACAGAAATAAACTTTGTTTTTAATTCCATGTGATGTTTCTGCTGACTGAACCCACAGCCAGTCGAAGCTGTGAGATGCGTTAACTTCAGAACACTGATAAATCTCTGCTTTTCACTGTAAAGGATGTCACATTAATCCCCATGTGTAACCATTTCCTGAAACGAAGAGTTTATACGTGTGAATATTTAATAAATGAGTTTTTTCACATTAACTGAAAAATCAGAGAAAATGACCAAAACATTACAAATCTCTCAGGATGGAGTTAAAGCTGTTCCTCTCACTGAACAGACAGACGACAGGAGCTTAAAGTACCCAACAACACACACGCACACACACACACGCACACACACACACACACACACACAGCACTGACACTAGAGACTCCTTCACCACATGATGATATTAAATAAACGTCTCCTTACATCAAGAAAAGTTTATCCACATTTTATTCAGTGTGTTATCAGTGGAGTGTGAGCTGTACTCGTCCCTGTGATGGAGCCGTTGCTATGGAAACGATAAGGTATCAGAGTGAGTGCATTAATATAAAGCTGCACTAGTCTGATCTACCAATCAGATCCACCTGATCCACCAATCAGAGTCCAGAACTCAGCAGTGTGTGTGTGTGTGTGTGTGTGTGTGTGGGTATATGTGTGTGTGTGTGTGTGTGTGTGTGTGTGTGTGTGTGTGTGTAAACACAGAAGTTTCAGGATTGAAGTGGACGAGTGAGACAGAAGTTCAGAGGTTTGTGAGAGTCGGACAGTGGAGGGTTAAACGAGGAGCAGATGTGTTCAGAAAGGCACTGGAGAGGAACTGGAGAGGAACGGACGGCCGTCAGTCCTGACAAAGTGAAGCGGTGACAGAAAACCCAGTGGAGCGTGGTGTCTCGTCCCCGGAGTCAGGGCCCGGTGCTGATTGACGCTGGGAGCAGCAGGAAGATTTCAGTCTCCACTGTCTCACCCTCCTGTCTTATTACCAGTGAGATGTTTCCCTCCTGCCTCTGTTTACACTCCACCACCTTCTTCTCTTCTGCTGAAGAGGATTGATGTGTCGCCGTGACACAGGGAGATGAATGAACCTGGACACAGAAGTTTTTGAGGTGAACAAACTTTCTTTTAGCTTTTCCACAAATGGAAGAATCTTCACTCAGCCTTTACACGTAAAATTCTTCAGGAGAAAATCGATTGCACTGATCTGGAGAACTTTCCTCATGTGTCACTTCTAAGGGCCAATAAATTACATCTTTCAAAGCTGCGGTGAAAACAGACAGATCAATTTCAGCCTTCATCCAATTATCAGCCAGGTTCCTCTCCGAGCCCGAGCTCTTCTCTTTAAAGCGGAGGACGTCTCCAAGAGATGCAGAGACGCAGACGTCCAGTTTCCTGTTTCCTGTCCAGTCCTGGTGTCGGTCGAGTCTTTTCCAGCTCTGAGTGTTGATGTCATCATCTCCATTCACACGGCTCTGTTTCTCAGCGCTCAGAAGATGACAAACAACACGCAGAAGATTTATTACAACTGCGTCTCGAATAAAAACCTACTTCATTATTCTGTTCTCAATCATCTAGAACATTTCATTTAAATAGATCAAAGCCACATGCTAATGGATTCTGTTTTCTTTTTTTCATACAACAATCAAGTGAGCTGAAACCTGCTGCACTGGACAGGAACCAACCGCTCATATGCAAATCAGGCAACAGCTCATTAACATGCGCTTCTTCAGCACACAGTCTGACTGATTGACGCAGCAGTGACACTGACGCTGATGAAGCGGTTTGGCGATGTGCTTTTTGCTCCTCCTGCTTGTCTGCCTGGGATTAGCGTGACGTGCTAGCTAAATGCTAACGGCACCGAGTCTGTCACCTTGTCTGTGTTGTTCTGAGTAACGAGCTCTCCTACAGGTTTAAAGCTTTAGAGAAGCTAGCATACATTACACAGAGTCCATAAAGAAACAGACTTCATCTGCCGCAGTACATAAACGCTGAGGTCAGTCACCGGATACTGAGTGTTTAAAACCAGGCTAAGTTTCTTAAGAACCGTGAAACTCTGACGTTTCAGATGTTTTGGGTTCAGAGGGATTTATTGAGCTCTGAAGATGTGGGTGGAGTAAAGGACTCTTGGAGGTGTGGCTTAATCAGGGGGTCAAAATGTTCTACACAGAACATTTAATATAATTGTATTGTATATAATTGAATATCATTCTGAATCAGTGCTCTGAGGAAATGAGATGAAAATAAAGTCACTAGATTCAGACTGAAATGCTTTTATGATATATAAATTCAGCGCTGCTCGACGCTCATTTTCCTGTCTGTAGAGAAGCGTCCCCGTGTGCAGCAGATTATATTTTACTCTGAATTTTGTCTCGTCATCTGCTCTGACCAATTGCCTTTTCTTCTTGGTTTCTTTCTTTAAGGCTGTTTTTGACCTTTCCTTTCGAGCACCATGTTGGTTTTTGAATTGAATGATGGAGCACGTGGCAGGATAATGGATGGCTGATGTCTGGAAGCTGACTGTGATCAATGTGACGAGAGTCGAGCGAACTTCAAGTCATGAGTAGAACGGCGCCATCCACCATAAATCATCAGCGCCGGACGGGAATCCTGCGGCGAGGTGGTGAGCCGTCGTTAGCGCTCGCGGTGATTACAGGCGTAATGCGTTTGACTCGGGCTGAATGTTGATTTGGGAGCAGCTGTGGCCCGCGGCGCTGGTGTTTGTGGCTCTGCCCCCGATGAGAGGCGAGGAGAGGAACGCGGCCCTGACTCGCCGACTCTGGCCTCGCGGACTCACTGCTGACTCGCTGCTGACTCCGAGCCACTCGTCCAGTCACGCTCCTTGACTTCCAGATGGCGGTGTGAATATTAACGATGTCGGACCAGGAGGCTTCTCCAGAGCAGAATACAGATCAGCTCGTTTAAAACTCACCAGTCAGCAGCCTGAGGGATAAAAACTACTCTGCTGTTTGCTTCAAGAGGAAACGACGGCCAAAGTCAAGTGTTCCAAGTATTCCAGGAGCCTCGGCACTCGTGTTTTTGTTTTTTTTACTATAATGCAGATCAGGAATGGAAATCAGATTCCACTCGATTCAATTTTCATTCCATTTAAACTGCTTTTGTACACAAGCTGGACCTTTTAATTCCAAACCATGAACTCACATGATAACGTATTTTTCTGAAAGCTTGATCGTTTTCAGAAATTAAATAAATCCTTTTAGCACTTATTCAATTCCTTTTTTAAAGCGATTAAACAGAGTTGACTGTTGATTGGATTCAGGCTCGAGCTCTGACACTAAATCGCAGGTTTATATTAATGCACTCGCTGTGATACCTTATGGTTTCCATGGTAACAGCTCATTCACAGGGACGTGTACAGCGAAGCTCCACAAAAACACGATTAGCACAGGTGTGTGACCTCTGCTCTGGTGAAGACAGAGATGTTTACTTAACGTTTATTTACAGAAATCTCCTGTTTCACACATTTATTTCTAACAGTGTACATCACCAGTTAATAAGAAATAATTATATTTTACAAACAATTTTATTTTTAAGAATCAGCGGAACACCGAAATTTCCAGGTAATTAGAGTTAGTGTGAACAGGAGTGAGTTATTGCATCATCAATAATAAAAGCCAATCAGTGCGCAGTATGCAAATGCAGAGAAAGAGCAAGAGTGTGGCAGAGAAAGGGGCGGAGTTTGTAGGATTTGGTTAATAAAGTGGGAAGTAAGGAGTTACTCTCAGTCTGAATTATTATTATTATAATCATTTATTATTGAATAATATATTCATGAATAAACCCATCATTTAAAGCCAGGAACTGAAGAATGAAAAGAAAAAGTATCTGACAGGAAATCAGTGAAAACTGGGTCTAACTACAGAACAGGACACGCTTATGGGAAAAAATATAAAAAATAAATAAATAAAAATAAAACACAATAAGCTCAGAGCTGCAGCCGAGCGTGACGTGTCCCCTGAGTGCTGTACACGGCAAAGCTGTCACGTTTTAGTCCCACGTGGCGTGTTGGAGAAAACCGCAGCGAGTCGCCTCAGACTTCAGCGTGTTATTGATTTTTCCCTCACACTCGCTTAAACACTGAATAATAAAACACAACGCTGGGGAACGTGGCCCTGTGACACCAGCAGGTAAAAGAACAACACTTAACGTCACAGGTCACGTTGTTTACGCTCTTCATTTCTCCTGCACTTGTCAACTCCCACAATGCACTGCAATAGATCAGTGTCAAAATGATGTATAGTGAATACCCACAATGCACTGCACTGATTGCTTTGAAGAGCGAGTAGTGCTTTCACTGAAACATGTATTCATAATTCATTTACTGCTCTTTAATGGGCCTCATAAATTTCTATATTAGTGCCCTAGATAGGGGACAAAGTGCGCACTACTGAAACTCCACCAGCTGCTACGTTTCCATAAGTAAGTGCTTCCTGTATACAGGATATATGATACATTCATTAAAAATATACCAGAAATCATTATAGCTGTTTTATTCTACTGATACTAGTTTACTTCCTCAATCCCTACACCCTAATCCACTAGACCCTAATCCCCTAGACCCTAATCCACTAGACCCTAATCCCTACACTGTAATCCCTAGACCCTAATCCCTACATCCTAATCCACTAGACCCTAATCCCTAGACCCTAATCCACTAGACCCTAATCCCCTAGACCCTAATCCCTACACCCTAATCCCTAGACCCTAATCCCTACACCCTAATCCACTAGACCCTAATCCTTACACCCTAATCCCTACACCCTAATCCCTAGACCCTAATCCCTATACCCTAACCACTAGACCCTAATCCCTACACCCTAATCCACTAGACCCTAATCCCTATACCCTAATCCCTACACCCTAA